>JBAMJV010009187.1:0-89320 GCA_037951105.1 Echinarachnius parma
TACTGTATAATATTAGTATCACTATTATTATAACCATTATCACCACCCATATCATTATTATTATTATTATTATTTTCTATTAAATGTATTATCATTACTATCATATTTATGATTGTTATCACTATGTGAATGATCCCCATCACTGTTCATTCCCTTCTTTGTATTATTTCCCACTACCTTTCATATATACTCCCCTTCTTCTTCCCCTTTCTACTTGGTTATCACTATCATTTTTAATGTTAAATGTGCACCTGTAAAGTGTCAGATATTGCCCAAAATGACATTTGAGACTTCAATCCTATACCAAAATCATTGTAAGATATGTCTGAATGATGTGTGAAAGGCCAGCTTTTACAACTACCGGTAATTAAAGTATGACGTTTATGACCGTTTATAAACGCTCTTGAGCTGAATGATTATCAATGATAGATATCGTCATACTATAAAGGGGCATTTGAACAAATCTAACCCTATTTTATTCTTCTCTTACCATAAGCCAAACAACACGGTAGAAGAGAAATGTGGAAGCCCAAATTATATGTGTGTAAGGTTCGCTATCCAGAGAAAATGCAAATAATACAAATATTTGTTATCTAATCAAATAAAAAAATGTAATTGTGCTACAGCCATGTACAAACTTACGCATCCAACAGTTTTCTTTTCTTTTAAATGTTGAATTAAAAAAAATCCATGTTAGACGAAAATAATCGTGAATGTGTTTGATTCTTGTTCATTGAATTTCCCCTTAATCAATAATTTATTACAGAGTACGGTATGTAGCAAGAATAATTAAACAATAATGATGATATTAATGACAACTAAATAAGTAACAAGGAAACAAGTGAGTTAAAAAAAGGTACAATGAAAACAGCGTTAAAACGAAAGAAATAAAGAAATGGCGGGTAAAGTAAACAAAAACAACAACAACGAGCGGGATTTCATACACGTGATCAGAGGGTGGATCCTTTGGGAAACTGCGCTTTCCATCAGGATAAACCGAACCATGTCAAGATCGCCAACTCTCGGATCACGTGTGTATATTTCGCGATCGTCATTCCGTTGTACGCGCTTTATTGAATTTATAGCTGCGCGCGTCAAGCGTAAACAACGGGAATATTAAAGGAAAATATCGTTATGAGAGAAGGGAACACTTTGGAATAGCGCTGTCCCTCTGGACAATCGGTTCCATCTAAAGATCGCACATATACTCAACTCGAGTACTCGCGAGTACTTCTTGGAATCTCAAGCGACGCGTATCAAACGTAACGTGAACGAAATATTAAAGGAGAACTATCGCGATGAGGGGGGGGGGGGGGGGGGGGGGGGAGTGGATAACTGGAATTGCGCAGTCCCTCCGGACTTTATACGGAACTATCTCAAGATCTCACACACTCAGCTCGAGTAAACAAAATAAAACAACATGAAAGTATTGAAGGAGAACTATTATGATGAAATAACACACGTAATGAGAGGATGGATCCTTTGGGCATATATAGTGCTGTCGCTCTGGACAAAGCAAACGATCTCATGATTGCCAATTCTTGAAACACGTGTGTATTTCTACAATCGTTATTCTGATGTGCGCGCTTTGTGGAATTTATAGCAACGCGCATGAGCGTGAAAGAACAAACACTAACGTGACGCGAGGACGGATAGTTTAGATATCGCGCTGTTCCTCCGGACAAACCGAACCATCTCAGAATCGCTCGAGTATACAGACAGCTTTTTAGAATTTAAAGCGAAGCGCATGAAACGTAAAAAGAACGAAAATATTTAAAGATGAACTATCGTCATAAAATTCCACACGCACTCTTGGGTCACCTGCGTATTTCGCAATCATCATACATCTGATGTGCGCGCTTTGTGGAATGTATAGCAACGCGCATGAAACGTAAAAAGAACGAACATATTTAAAGGTGAACTATCACACTATACACACTTGATGAGAGGACGGATCCTTTGGGCATCGCGCTGTCCCTCCGGACAAACCGAACCCTCTCAAGTTCGCTCGATTACTGACATTTTAAAAAAGGAATTTAAAGCGACGCGCATGAAGCGACGGGCATGAAGCGACGCGTATGAAACGTAAAAAGAACGAACATATTTAAAGATGAACTACCGTGATATGAAATTACACACGTGATGAGAGGACGGATCCTTTGGGCATCGCGCCGTCCCTCCGGACAAACCGAACCCTCTCAAGTTCGCTCGATTACTGAAATTTGTTAAAGGAATTTAAAGCGACGCGCATGAAACGTAAAAAGAATGAAAATATTTAAAGGTGAACTATCGTGATATAAAAATACACACGTGATGAGAGGACGGATCCTTTGGGCATCGCGCTGTCCCTCCGGACAAACCGAACCATCTCAAGATCGCCCACACTCAGCTCGCGTGTGTATTCCGCGCTCTTCATCGTCATATGACTGTGCAAGGGCGGCGTTCCGAGCTTACTCTTCTCCCTGTTTCGCTCCATGGTCGAGATGGTGTAGAGGTACGGGTTGGCGGCCGAATTGACGGGAAGGATGAACACAGCGACCCACGCGTACATCTCCTGTTGGAAGAATCATAGCAAAGGTAAAGACAGATACACCAGTATGCCCAAATCTCATGTTAATACAGGGTGTTTATAAAAAAGCGGAACCCAACTTCCACCCGCAATATTTTATTTAATAAACATAATTATATTTATTGCAATATGGCATATCAAAGGTCAATTCATACTCTTTCGTTTGATACTAAATAAGTTGTGATAACGTCATGCATGATTGAATAAAACCTTTTTAAAAAGGGTTATGTAAAAAGTACTTTGCGCACGAGAGTAGAAACTAATTGTTAAATGCAGTGTAAATAATGAAACAGTAGACAAAGTCAAGTGACATTTCATGTTTCTTGATTCATAGTTTGACATTTTATTCAACTTTGAGAAGAGTTGAGGGTCCAAAATCATCCCCAATGTCCTACCATATGACCCCCATGTCTGTCCGCACAGGTTTGCGCTCGTGTTCAGTGGTCAGTTGCTTGGTCAGGCAAGGAACTGATTAAAAAAGTATCTCCATGTTCATTTATTTACGGAACAAAAAGATTACAAGACAAAAGAACGCAAGGAGAGGTTTGAATGAATGACCATCAGCCCGTGTTGATGAAAAGATCTAAATCTTGTGCGCAAAGCAATTTTAACATTGCTCGTTTAAAATGCCTGCAATTCGATAACTACAAGATCAATTATTACAAAAGTGGTATCAAATGAAAGAATGATAAATCATCTTTAAGATGATATATTGCAATAAACATAACTATGTTTACTTCATAAGATATTGCTGGTGGAAGTTGGGTTCCGCCTTTTTTTATAAACACTCTGTATAATCAGAGCAAAAAATAAAGACATATACACAAATTATGTGACTCTGCGGTTTATAATTGTGATAATGAGAAATGGATGAGAACCTAGCAGGTATTAGTGACAACAGGTATAGAAGAAAGCAGCTATTTGTGATTGATGCTAAATGGTGTAATCAACCAATATTATAGGACCAATCTTGCTTCCTCCTAAATTTTCAATGACCACTGAAGAACACAAAATCTCACTCGATTTTCCAGGCTCCTTCTTGGATTTTCATGATCAATCTATAAAGATTATGATTGTGGTAATCTCGAAGATTTCACGATTATTTTTGTAAAAAGATAAATAACGTTAGTGTTATCATGTTGTCCAGTGGCGTAGCTAAGGGGATGGCTTACAATAACGAAAATATGGGGAAAGTGAGTGAAACAGTCAAGAAATACCCCCAATAATTAGAGTACCCCCAATAATTAGAGTACCCCCAATAATTAGAGTGCCCCAATCAATCAGTACGACCACGCTACGCCACTGATAATGTCTTTGTGTATTTACCTGAGGTATATGGACAGCGCCGGTGAGCGATAGCAAGGCCATGATGATGATCGGCATC
This sequence comes from Echinarachnius parma, assembly GCA_037951105.1. Lineage (NCBI taxonomy): Eukaryota > Metazoa > Echinodermata > Echinoidea > Clypeasteroida > Echinarachniidae > Echinarachnius > Echinarachnius parma. Next base: position 3,954 of record JBAMJV010009187.1, read on the forward strand.
CAGCAACAGAAGTCCGTGCCAACGATCACCGCCATCTTGGTCGCCATTTTGATTTCTTCTCGGCGCTCCCGCTGCCGCGTGCACTGCTGCGAGGCGCGCCGGATGGCGATGAACATCACGCCGTAGCAGCAGAAGATGATGAAGAACGACATAAGGTTGAAGCCGATGAACAGCGCTACGGAGTACCCCCAGCCGGGTGGGCGGTCGGCTGTCAACGGCAGCGCCAGGCACACACTGGAGCGGCCGTAGTAGCGGTTGCCGAACGCGGAGCGCAGCGTGATCGGCAGCAGGCTGAGGAGGAAGGCGAGCATCCAGGCGATGAAGACGTTGATGCGCACGGACTTGATGTGGAAGCGGAAGCGGCTGAAGGGGAAGACGACGCCCAGGAAGCGGTCCATGGATATGAGCGTGACGAGGAAGACCGAGGCCTCGGAGCTGAGCACGGACAGAAAGCCAGCCAGCTGGCACACGGCGCTCGACTGCCACTTCTCCTTGTGGATCATGTACTCCTGAAAAACATGGCACCAAGACAGTTATGAAGTATTCGTTTTTAACACATAACACATAATTCTGTGAATGGACCGAATTGAACATTCAATAGCTTACATCAATAAAATATGCGAATAGTTGTTCCACAAATTCATCTTGTCATTAATAAACAATGGAATGGCCTAGACTATAGAGTAGAGTGCCGATAATATGATGTCACATTTGTTTGTATTATATCACAGTAGTGGTTCAAAACAACCTGTGTTTTGCTTTGAGATTTGGTATTAGGATGGAGCTGGATTGCCTTCATAGCAACAACTCGTTGGCTCTGATTCTGGCTTGCCTGACATGGCATTGAATATTGTGACGTACAACTATTATTACTCTTTACCAATATCATGAACATACTGTCTGGGTCATGACATCATCAATTGAGACGGTATTATATCTCAATTATTTACCTCCCTGTAGTACATATCGGCGCTGCCGATGATGATCATATATATGCCCATGAGGAGATCACTGAGCGCAAGGTTGAGGATGAGGAAAGTCTGTACACGCTTCGTCGGTTCCTTGTGACGTGTGCGCCAGCGCCACGTCATGACGAACGCGTTTCCGACCAGCGCGCTTAGTCCCAAAAGCCAGATTGCGACGCGCAGAAACTTGTTACGCATCAGATCTTCGCAATTGGAGAATTGGTCGATAGGCGCTTCGCAAGTTGTGGAGGGCGCCACCAGACAGCAGAATACGAACTCGTCCGTGTACCTTTAATATTTAAATTGAGAATTACATACATCGTCAAGAATGGTGATCATCTGTAAACATACAAAACAGTCATCTTATAACTCTCTAGCAATCATTTTGCAAGAAAATCATCTGCTTATCAGCAAGTGGAGTACATTGGTTTAAAAAAGGATATATTCTTTGTTTTGTAATACACGTTATTCGAAGCAATTACAATATGAAGGAAAATGTTACTTAAACTTTGAACTAATCGAACACAATTTATGTGCTTTATTCACTCACATAACTACACAAAACCTGCAACAACTTTATTAAGAGGGGTCAATATTAACGAACAAAAAACTTTGTACAATTACGTCACTGTCGATATTAATCATAATAAACATAATAATAATCCCTTCTTATAATTCGCAGCCTGAATGAAGTCTCAATGTGCATATGAAAGAAACATAGATATAAAAAGGGTATTTGAGAATAATGTAATAATTCGATTAAAAGAAATACAAAGTTATAATTCATTAACTAATAAAAAATGCTTTCAGAGACTGGGTCGAAATTTTTGTTCTCTATCTGAGTGTTTAGCATAAATAATACGTTTGTTGTGGAGCATAGGTGCATCAAACTGGAAATATCGCTGACCATATGTCTTAGTTACAATGATGGGATAACTTTGCAACATTTGATGAAGACTTACAGCGTCTTGAGTCCCCTCAAACCGTCAAAGACATCTAGCTGGAAGGATGTGACCTCACATCCACGAATATCTCTGCAAAATGCAATCAGGAAACGAAGAACTTAGTTAAAAAAGGAGCTAAATGTACCGTCCATATAAATTGAGATAACGATATCAGTACATTAATAAGCTACGGAGCTAATATAACTTGAAATCTAAATTACAGTCAAAATCTAAATATGGAACGTTCCATTTTTATATTCGCATAGGCATGTGCATGATGTGTACAAAGTTGGACAAAGAAACCTGCTTTTCTCCAACGTTGAGAAAGGAGGATTTAGCGCCTTTTAGAACTAAGCTCTTCAAAAAATGTTCTTTCATATTCCACACTCGATTTCCGTTAAAATTGCGGAATCGACAATACTTTTACAGAAAAAAAATATTGAATTTCAAACTGTACTCTAAAATATCGTTTTGGAAAATTTCAACAAAGCCACCTATCGTTATCACTTTTGATATAGTCTTTAACGTATATGAAACTCGAAGGAACAACTTACAAATCATTGAAGTAATCACATACACGTTACTCATTGAAAACCAAATATCATACTCAAATATTCTGAAGAAGGGATTTAATACGCTCATAACAATTGAAACATTATGTTTATGTCGTCATCCACATAGTGTTTGATTGTATTACTGAGAAACACACAACAAAGGTAATATTATTATGTATAGAAATTATCAGTTGATATGTTATTAAATTGAGATGTTATTTGTTCATGTTGTCATCAACATATTGTTTGATAACAATTTTTAGGAACATAACATTAAAATACCCATACTAAGTTAAAGGACATATGTATAAGATTGGTAGTTTTACGCGTTTATGTGATTTTTGTTTTATTGTATTTTAACAAATGTATGTTATAATTAATTTGATGTCAATGCATGTTTACAAAATAGAATTTCCGATTTTGGACTAATAAAATGAAATTGAAATTGGATAACAAAGTGATAATACGTACATACTACATATACAAATTATCAGCACTTACATAGTCTCAGTAGTATTCAGCAAATGAAATGCTCCAGTCTCAATCGTGGTCAGAGGATTATTTCGAAGAGTTCTTAAAAGATGACAAAGAGGAAAAGAAACACACCATCATAATATTTCCTTAAATCCTCATAGTAGCACAATATACAGTTCTCAGTTGATTGAATATTTTTTTATATCCAATTCAAGCATACCCTCTTTCATTTTTACAACCCACCAACCAACCAACCAACCAAGTAAATTTTGATAAAACATAGCCTATAGTCATTTTATATTTTACTCACAATTTTGTTCAATTATAGTTGTATAATTTCAATTAGCCACACAATGAAAAAAGTGTCCGCTGCTATACACTCGGTGATCAATAACCTTAGGCATGTTGGGTGGGTTTCACAAAGATCCCAAGTCGAACTTAACAATTAGTTGGACTTTTATAGAAAGCCATTTGTAGCTTCGGAATTAAGCATATTAAAGAGCCCAAATGCGATTATTTGAAACTTTCTACAACATTTCACATCACAAGCTTAGAAGTCTCTTTGATAGAAGACATTTGTAATGATTTTTATCAAAATTGTAGACCTGTTTAAAGAACTCGTTTAAAAGTCCAACCGCCAATCAACCAACCCGCCAATCAACCAACCCGCCAACCAACCAACCCGCCAACCCTCCAATCCGCCAAACAACCAACCCACCAATCAACCCACCAACCAACATACCAATCAACCCACCCGCCAACCAACCACCCACAAACCCGCCAATCAACCAACCCGCCAACCAACCAACCCGCCAACCAACCAACCCACCAACCAACCAAATAACCCAACCAACCAACCCACCAACCAACCCACCCGCCAACCAACCCACCAACCCGCCAATCAACCAACCCGCCAACCAACCAACCCGCCAATCAACCAACCCGCCAATCAACCAACCCGCCAACCAACCAACCCGCCAATCAACCAACCCGCCAACCAACCAACCCACCAACCCACCAACCAACCCACCAACCAACCCACCAACCCACCAACCAACCCACCCCCCCTGCCAACCAACCCACCAATCAACCCACCAACCAACCAATCAACCAACCAACCCACCAACCAACCCACCAACCAACCCACCAATCAACCCACCAACCAACCCGCCCGCCAACCAACCCACCCGCCAACCAACCCACCCGCCAACCAACAAACCCACCAACCAACCAAGCAACCCACCAACCAACCCACCAACCAACCAACCCACCAACCAACCAACCCACTAACCAACAAACCCACCAATCAACCCACCAACCAACCCACCAACCAACCAACCAACCCACCAACCTACCCACCAACCAACCCACCAACCAAGTAAATCTTGATAAAACATAGCCTATAGTCATTTTATATTTTACTCACATGTGCTTCACCCCCGTCAGTCCTTCAAACGTCCTTGGTTGGAGAATTTCAATATTCAAAGTTGACAAATTCCTGTAACAAGAGAGTAATAAAAAAAATGCGTAAACAAATAATAGGTAAGGGGACAATGAAAGAGTTATGTTAGATTTTGTACATGCTATTATGTTTGTAGCAGTAATAAAGCGTATCATATCACTATAATGTTTTGTAATATTTTGAATAATTAAGTTATTAGGAAGGTAATTGAGAACATGACATAATTTAGATTAAATTTGATCTAACGACAATCAATCAATTTTTATAAATACTTCATTTAAATTTCCATAATAAAACTCTATTGATTTACTCACATCAGTGGCATCGTCTTGAGACTGAAAAAGGCTCCCGGAGTAATCATCGTTAGTGGATTTCCAGTGAGATCACTGGTGGATTTATACATAAATATTGATATGAATTAGATACAATATTTGCTTAAATAATGATAATAGGCTATCATATCAATTTACCAATTCATGCCAGAGGTGATATGCTATTTTATAGATGTTAAAGGGATGATACAATTCTGGTCGAACTACATTTTAGTATCTAAAACTAGTACGATACCATTTAAAACTTATAGTTATAACTTAACCATGCTCGAATGATAGAAAAGTACATAAGCGGATTTATTAGAAGGCTGTTTTCATTCAAAAAGCGGCCGTTAACACAAGAGGGCGCCTTCTAGACACATGACAGTTTCAACAAACACAATGATTCAATATCCAGAGTGAGAGAATCAAAGACAATTTAAAATCCACTCTGCTATACTTTTTTTAAATGTTGGGGCCAAACAATTATACCAATCGGACATTTCAGCTGTTTCCGAACCGATTTCGAGCAAACAAAGTTAAAACCACGTGCTTTTTCCAACTATTACACTTATACACTCTTTCTTGAAGCGCCCTCTAAACCAAACTAATACATTTTCTGTCTTCATTATTACAAAGACTTTGTCCTCCATTATCATTAATATCGTTAATCACCATTAATTTTACTCTTCTTCATCATCATAATCATAATCATCATCATCATAATCTTCATCATCATAATCTCCATCATCATTATCATCATATGCATCATTATCATCGTATCATTGTCACGTTCTGCATCAACTGCATTATTTGAATATCATTTCATTTTCATAACCAATATTCATTATTCTGACGCATAGCAAAATTAATTAGATATGATACACATGGAATAATCTATACTCGAACAATCTTTAACATAATTTCATAGCATGAAGGTAACTAAATGTAATATGTTGTTCACGATACCACGTACTTACAGGTATGATAGTCTTTTTAGGCCGTCAAACGTTCTATTATTCAGATATTTGATTTTGTTGTTCGCCATCACCCTGTATGAAAGAAAGATAATAATGATAATAATAATAATGGTTATTTATATAGCGCTATTCCCGTGGGGATCATAGCGCTTTACACGATTATTATTACCCCGGTCAACGGATACACACAGACCGCAATCATTCCTGCACATTTCCCACTCCCTGGGAGTATTCTAGCCAGTCGCCTGTTATAGCCCGGTCACATATCAACGGATTGCGTACCAAGGACATCAAACGGAGAGCTAAATTTTCCATCCGTTCGTCTCCGTTCGTATGCGTTTCTTGTCCGTTCCTTGTCCGGTGATGTACGTTGTTCTATGTTTTGTACATAAAGCAATGGAGACGACTTTCATCACCGGATAATTTCATTATTTTCTCAAATTTTCTATTCGTTAGCATTCGTTTCCGCTATCCGTTGATATCTAACCGGGCCATTGGCGCAGACAGTGCTAAGGAAACACGTTCCCATCCTTACGGTCCCCCATTTATACACCTTGGTAGAGAGCAGCAATTGTGGATTATTGTCTGGCTGAAGGACAAACGCAGTGGGCAGGGTTCGAACTCGGGATCCCACGCAAATATGGACAAGTATTATCAATGTCGTAAACAATGACTAATAATGAAATAAATAAAATACTTGTTTATTGTATAATGCATTTTAATACATCCGATAAGAGAGTCTCGATGGCCAACTTTTAAAAATATAGTATTTATCACATAAACGGGATAAAAGGATGAAATATTCCTGCCATGGTTACAATGAAATGGGAATAACAAAATAATTCCTGGTCGATTGTGTATTGTGAAGCGCAATTTAGACATCCCTTTTAAAATTCCACATTTTATGACACTTGTGTTACTTTGCTACATTGAGTAGTAATACATACACATTAAAGATCAAACAAATTCCATTTACTCACAATTTATACAGATTTGCCAGTGAAGAAAAGGATCCCGGATGAACAATCTCTATTCCATTATTCGAAATGTCTCTGTGAAAATGATAATAATAAAATACCATGTTCTAATCGACAACATAATGTCCTGCATACATTTTTGAAGAAAGAAACAAATCTTTGTAATAAATCGCTTTAGAAAAAGATTCTTAATATTCGAATCCGTGGACAGATTTATAACATATAAACAGGGCTTATTCATCTCTTTTCAATCCACTTATTTTTTGGTAAGGATCTCAAAAGTCCCTCATATATATAATATATAAGCATAGTGGAGAAGACGTGGCATTAGATGTTGTAAAAATCAAATTACTGATTTAAAAAATAATCCTAATTGTTTGTTAGACACATGTAAATAATGCATGTGTGAATGACAGAAACATTCTTAATACTTAATTTCTAATAATTATAAGATTTAATTCTTAAAGGTTTCCGTAGTAAAATGTCGATCAAACATTTACTGTAGGCCTACGCATATATGTTCACGCAAAATTATAAATAAGTATTCCTTTATCATTCTGAAACACGTTTGTTACAGAAATTTAAACAAACAAACAAACACACGAAATGTCACTTACGCCTCTGCTAACATTTTGAAGTTCTGGAATTCTATAAAGAGTGCGTCCTCTAGTGTCAGGTTCTCTATAACCGATCGGCGTTCTCTTCTCACCCGCGCAGCTACACCAGTTAAATTCCTGGAAAAGGTTATATAATCAGACAAGTCAATATTATAATTGAATTTTTAAAATATTAATTGAATTTTCCATATTTCCTCATTTGTATCTTTAAATTTGCTGGTGTTATATGACCCCAATTCGCCTCAAGCACCTCTGTAGCAATATCATTACCGGTAGTATTAATTTGTTGAATCCATGTGGCATTCTTCCCCCGAGTACTCTTTTAACATTCAAGGAGGAATGTAAAGTGGTCTATAGATGTGAACTGAGTAAAGACTACGGGCATTGAAATTATTTCTTGTAACAAGCATTGTATTGTATGCATTTAGAAAAAAAACTAATGTTAAAAGCTTGTGTGGATAAGTCAATACACAATATTGTCCAATACAATGTTATAAATATGTGCTATGTAAGTATGTTAGAAGTATATATTCAGGGGCGGATCTAGCTTTTTGCTAAGGGGGGGGGGTTTGACCCAATGACGATGCGGAGCATCGTCCACGAGCCGCGAAGCGGCGAATTTTTTTCGCTATATTGAAACCCCGTAAGTAATTTTTGTTAAATTTTTTCACTTATAGCCGCGAAGCGGCGATTTTTTTTTGCTATTTTGAACCCCCGTAAGTGATTTGTTGTCACTTTTTTCACTGATACATTTTCACTTGGCAGCCCAAGGGTGGGGGGGGGGGGTTTAAACCCCCTAAACCCCCCCCCCCCCCCCCCCCCGTAGATCCGCGCCTGATATTCATTGTATTATGAAATACAGAGTTATACTTATAATACCAAACATATTGTAATTTGCCAAAACATGAATATAGAACACAACTCTTCGAAAGCAAAGCTACAAGTATGTATGTGTATTTAAAGGTTAGTTAAGAGTCAATGCAATAATGCAGTAATGTTAAATTGATAGCTGAGATACAATGGCAAAGTCTTACAGTATTCTGGTGTGTTGAGGTATTGAGCTGGCTATGGTGGCAGACCAGGTCGCACTGGATGAACACGTGTATGCAAGACCAGTGCACTCACAACCAGGCGGACAAGCCTTGCCTGAAATAGCAACGCAAAACCATGAAAAAGACATTAGGGGCTTTTCGATTTGCACGTTCACTCGTTAATGGAACGTGCATGACGACACGATCTTACCCTGCACCACGTTCGTTCATTCATTGTTTGGCCAACTGTCTCAGTCGCATACCAACACCAAAATTTGTCAAATCCACGTTGGTACTCGACTGAGACGGTTGACTTAACAGTGAGTGAACGTGGGGGCGGGCCTAATCGTGACGTCATCACGTACCAGTCCATTATAGTGACGATGCAATCGATAAATCCATGTTATCGGATATTGCGCAATTCGTAATTATTTTGGAAAGTCCACCGAAACGTTACAATATTGATATTGCCTACTGACGAAACCGACCAAAATAATAATAAAGATACTGATTATGATTGTTAGAATAATTACACATGTAAAGTGAAAGGTTTCTAAGCTCTCCCTACTTCTCAAAGATGTTCTTACATGGGTGTAACTCCTCAATTGTCTTTCATGTTAATTCAAACTTTTCAGCTGCAACTGTGTGAATTCGAGTTTTAGCTGGAAATTAATTTGATATTTATTTATTTATTTATATATATATCTTTAATTTATAAATAGCGATAAACAAATGGTACAATAAACAAGAATCGATACAAATTAAAATCATAACAAGTAAAAGCTGGTCTTTCACAGGGCTCTGTCTTGTTACAAATAACACATACACATCTCATATTTACCTAATATACATGACATACAATAGATACCAGATTTAATAAATTAGCTTAAAATATATATTGAAAAGGCTGTTGAGTCTGAATTTATACAATTTTAAAATTTTACAACACAATAATGTTGGCTATAACACACCATGTGCGTTACAGTATGTTAATTCAAAATTCTTCCATGACTACTAGTACAAACAACAAACACATGCGTGCATATGGACATACTTAGACACATTCTCACATATGCAATCACAATTAACATGTTTATCTTTGCTTCATACGGATTTGCAAAGTTACAAAAAAAATGCGGTATTAAGCTTTATAAACAAGCCTCTCATTAACATTTCAATATGTTATATGATACGTATAAAGGTAGTAAAATGTGATGTGATTTATTAAAAAAAAAAAAAAAAAAAAAAAAAATCGTCGTACCACAGAAGAATTCATCATCACCGTCAGGGCACTGTTTGGTCCCGTCACACACTTGCGACTGAGTGAGGCAGAAGCTCTCGCCATGGCAACGGTACGTCCCAGCAGGACAGGTGTAATTGTCTGGAGATGATAACATGAACAGCATCAGTCAGGGATGACAACATAATGAAGACGATGATGATGATTGTAGTAAAGTACACAATGGCTATACATTATGGAACACTGTTATTGTTATCAAGAAGTTATTTGTCTTGCTCCGTAAGTAAAAAATTGTCGTTACGTAAGTTCTTTTTGAGACCCTGATTTAAAAGGATCAACTTTATGACAAGAATGTAGTCTGCTCCAAATTAATATTACTTCTTTTACCACCTCGACTCCCCATACTACTAGCAAAAATAATGTTATAAGTAATGATATTTCATTTCATATCCAAATCACAATTTGACAAATAAAATACAATGAAGTGTTGCAAAAATAAAGGACATAATTGATATACAGTCATAAAATATAAATATATTTTAGCTCTACAATATGAAATTTTGTCAGAGTGCTGGAAGCTAATTATTGATAAAAACAACATTTTTGGAGAGCTAAATTTGTAACTACTAACAATTTTGCGATTAAATTCATACTACAGCTAATTTAAAAGTAAGGTATCTAAACTCAGCACGTACCACAACCAAGTTCGTCCTCTCCCGTTGGGCAGTCACGTGACCCGTCACATCGTCGTCTGAGCGGGATGCAGTACGCATCCGGGCACTTGAAGGTAGACCCACTACACTGAAAGAGCTCTGTACATATGGGAGGTTTAATAATAATAAATAAATAATAATATATTCGATTTATATATCAACTATCACGATTGATAATCATCTATAATAATGTGTGTATTGATACAAAGTTATTTTAAACTCAATACTGAATAACGACCCTTATGGATAATGACCCATATGAATAGCGAGGGTACCCCACTGCAGAGAGGGACCTGAACGTCCATAAAAGAATGAGAATGAAGATATATAGATGGAAATAGTTTAAGGGTTATTCCAAATAAAACATGGACAAAAATATTACGGTGTTGCCACAACATAAACCTGTTATCAGTTAAATCCTACACATGTTTATGTTCTCGTTAATAGTAATAATGACATTTTCCCAGTAGCTCTACAATATTTTCAGGATTCACATGGCAAAATGCTATTAACGACACAAAAAAGATATTTAAAGACAATTCAACCGTATAATTGACATGCTTAAGTTTATAATTACATAGTGTGTTTACCTATAACCCATATATTATTTTATTTTAGTGGAATGAATCTTGCAATAATCCACAATAGGGAATTTACTGCACGGTGTAGGGTTTGCAAAAATAAATGAATACTAATAATGATAATAGTAAAGGAGACGAAAACAACACAAGACAATACATCTTTGGTAGAGCATATTAGAGAGCATAAGTACCACAATTTCGTAGATGAGTGACATCCCTGCACCCAATCTGTAGGCCGTATTGATCAAAATCGTAAAGGCACGTGGTCTGTCGATCTGCGCATGCGCCGTTGTGACACTGGATCTGGAAATCTCTAGAACACTCAAAGCTGGACAAGTTGAAGCCTGTGAAGAAGAGCAACAAAAGCAACTTATCAAGCGGAATATTTTCAATTATGTTATCTATACATTATATCCCAAAACAAGTTGTGAACCGGTTCGTAACACAAGTAAAGAATAAGCTTGAGTTCATATGAAAAAAACCAGCAGCCTTTAAAAAAAGTCATGAGTAAAACTGAGTTATGTCCGATATGTTAAGCCCTACGCGCACCGAGCCTACTCGACCCGATCCGACTGGTATTAAATCTGCTCAGTATGCTTTGCCTCATCAATCCGACCTCGCCAGTCAGGAGCCAGTTGGAGGTCAGTCGAGGCCAATTCAACATGTTGAATCGGCTCCGACTGAGCGAAACCGACTCTAGCCTGACTGAAAACCAGTCGGATCGGATCGAGTCGGCTTTTATCTACTCACGGCAATATAAAGGCTCATCCTCCCAACTGTTGCCCGGGCAGTCCTTGACACCATCACACAGGATCCGCTCGGGGAACCACGTGCTGTCGTAGCACTGGAACCCAACCTCGGAAGATTCTGCGAAAAATAGGTATTATGAGAAAAGACAATTGGTTTATAAGTTTACGACGAAACATGACATTCTGTAGGAATCCTTGCCATTAATGGCGATCATATAACAACTTCATTTTGGCCTAAATGCGTTCACCCTAAATGTTCCAAGAAATAAAAATCAAGTCTCCATCTGAAAAATATTACACTTTAATCAAACCTGAGTAATATTACTAAGTAAAGAAATACAAATTACCAACATTTATTTTCTGTGCAATAAAGAATAATGTTAGTACATAATAACGACTAACCGTGATAATTGACAATTCTATCACAAATTTAGCACAACTTCCACGGTGTAAATTGCTAACAAATCATCAACACATACAAATTAATAAAAGAAATACTGACAAACAAAGAAAATGGAAAAAGGAAATTCCAGTCAATTACAAAACATAATTATGATTGTGATACACAAACAGAGTCAAAAGTTAAATAACACAACTATTTTTGTTTGTATAGCCTTTGACAGTTTGTAAATAAACCCAAAAATAAGAAAATACGACCAAAAGAACAATTTTCACATTTTGAAAACTGTTGACAATACGTGTACCTCTTAACTACTCACCACAAGATAGCTCATCCGACTGGTCTATACACTGTGGTATCAAGTCGCACTGTTGTTCAAGCGGGATACACTGACCATTGGCGCAGGTAAAGGACTCTTCGGAACATACTGGGATCTCTGATGAAATATCAACAAATTGGGAAGAAATATATTAATTTATAATTTGATAATCATGATTGTTGTATTTAAATTATTGTTTTGTGTAAGGCCGGTGATAAGCTATAACATTCGAACAAATAGGGGAAGGTCAGCTTAGCTATAAAATTATGCTTAAAAACAAATACACTTTTGAACAATCTAACTAACAGTATATACAGTAAGGTCACCTGAGATTTGCTCGTAAACTAATTAACTTGTGCGACCTTAATTAAACAAATTTAACTTACAATTTCAAAATATGAATATTCATTGTCCCTTTCGGCTTGCCATACTCACCACAGTTTGTCTCATCCGACCCGTCCGCGCAGTGGGTGAGAAAGTCGCACAAGAAGGAGATGGAGATGCACTCGCCCGAGGCGCACCGGAAGAAGTTCCTTTGACACGACGGCATCTCTTCCGCTTCACGATCTCCTTCCGGTAAGGACGGGGAGGACGTGGTAGCAACCGCATCTGACGAAGTCCAACGACAAGTAGTAGTTAATTATTTAAGGTTAAGCAAAATAGACCGTTTTGTTACGACGTCAATTAACATAATATACGTCTAAATTGTTCCGTGTCCAGACTGCAGAGAGTTCTTCACAACGCGGCACGAGTTCTGGCACGTGTGAAGAGGACTGATCACATTACTCCAATCCTAAAGCAGCACCACTGGCTTCCAGTCCAGAAAAGGATTGAATACAAAATCCTAACACTTGTATTTAAGGCACTCCATAATATTGCACCCAAGTACCTACAAGATCTTCTCACCATGAAGTCATCCCATTACGCACTCCGCTCTGCTTCTTCATCCATCCTTGAAGTCCCTAGAACCAGAACCACCTACGGTGATCGTGCATTCGCGCATGTTGCCCCTGTCCTATGGAATACATTACCCATTAACATTCGTAATGCTCAGTGCCTGGAAACTTTCCAAGAGGCATCTGAAGGCTTTTTTATTTACCCAAAGTTATCCATAGAATTTTATTTGTCAGTAGTTTGCTAAATTTTGTAGAGAGATAATACTGTTGAATGTTTTTGTTTGTTTTGTTTGTAGTCTAAGCGCCTTGAGTAATTTTTTTAGATAAGTGCGCTTTATAAATATTTATATTATTATTATTATTATATTATTATTATTATTATTATTATTATTATTATTATGATTTCATTTGAAGGAACATTAAAAGAAGATTCATGAATGTGACACTCAATATCCGATCCACCCAGGGGCTTGATTCATGTTCTTAACTATGTACGTTGTGTGACTCGGAGCTATAGGTGCAATTATCTCCGCGTCCAGACCCTAAAGATTTTGAATTTCCGAAGGGCTATCGACGCTGAGATAAGTTTTCCTTAGCTCCGCGCCAGATCCTTTTATGAAACACGACCCAGGCCAACAGGCGCTCAGCTGTCATTTTTGCATGGAACTATCTGCTTATATTGCTGCAATTTTAGATTCAGATATACCATCCACATCAAAAATTGCTTAACCCATCCATTCTATCTATATTTGTTTTTGTTCCAAAGCTGTTATTTAGCTTTAGTTAATTACCGGGCATACAGATTAGAACATCCTCGTCACTCCCGTCAGCACAGTCCGTCCGCTGGTCACAGACGTACACGCTGTTGATGCACTCTCCCGACCGGCATCGGTACATCTGGTCTGAACATTCGCTAGCAGATCCTGCATGGAAACAAACAACTTTTGTTTTAATGAAAGGGATTTTTCGTTTTTTTTTATAGACGCGTTCAATAAATTTTGATAATTCAAGTCTGAGACAGCCCTTTATTTGATTACAAGAACAATCCACATCATCACATATTATGTTAACCGCTATTTATATTGACACAAACGACTGATGATTAATTTTTAGGTTGAAAACACTTCATAAGGTTGTTATTAGATTTAAGGTTCACTAATGTAAGGAAAGTTAAGTTTGGTAATAAACCCCCCACTGAATAACTTCTATTAATATAGTGATTTATTCAAATAAGCCCCGGAACCAAATTTGTATGGTCTTTTTAAATTTTTTTTAAATTTTTACTAACAAACGTTTTGCCCCCAAAACAGTGAAACGTGTTTACCGTTAATAGATGACAAATTATTTCTCATTTCGTTGTTGAAAGGGTGAATGGTAGACGCATATTTTGACCTTTTTTAAAAACAAACAGGGAGGGGTGAAAGTAAATCATGTGACCGACTTCAATAACTGACAGCCCAGCATGTACAAAATTACCAGAAGGTAACACACTTACGAGATGGTTGTTTGGAACATATCACCGCGTCTATCCTGTCGGGACACGGTCTCCACGTGATTTCGAATCGGTTCATCCCATCCGTGCGGCGCTCCAAGACCTGACATAGCGTCGAGTCCATCACCGTCAACAGAATGGTGTCCACGTCACGTGCACCGGGCCACAGATGCTCCGCGTAGAACACCAGTTGCCGCTTCACTGATTGGTCGATGTTCCTCATGAAGGCGGAGCCCTGCGGGCACAGGTTGAGGCGTGGCTCTCTTCCCCATGGAGAAGGCGGAGATTGGCACACGACGAACCAATCATGTACGAGTATGCCTCGCACTCTGCAAGTATGGAATGTATGTGAGATAATACCTCAACGAATTAATAAGAGATTTGTGTTTTGGGATCGCCCACGTACGCGCATGTGTATAACAAAAGTGCGATGTGCAATGATGGTGATTGATCATGACATAAAGAGGGGTTGATAAGATGATTGCGCGTCACTGATTGGTCGATGTTTCTCATCCCGGGGGGGGGGGGGGGGTCTGTCCTCATAGAAAGGGGGGGTATCATGCGTGACCAAGGACTTGCCAAAAGCACCCTAAACAAGTATTTGCGTGGTGCAAAAATACACCCTAAGTAAGTAAGATTATCGATAATTGCTACCCTAAGTAAGTAATCATTTTTTTGTAAACCCCTAAGCAAGTTATAAACTATGTTTGATACCCTAAGCAAGTAATATACCAAGGACTTGCCAAAAGCACCCTAAACAAGTATTATTACGAATGCACGAAAAATAGCGATAACTCTCGTTCATGTTAAAGGGTACCACCACCAAAAATAATAATCTTTTTATAGAAAGGTAACATCTTTAGTATTCCATTCCTTCAATAAGTTCACAAAAATATGTTTTCAGAAAAAAAATATATAATTGGAAAACGCATCACAATTCACAGCCATGCGGTCATGCGGTCTGAATGCGCAGACTATTATGCGAGCAGAGGCCAGCGGCGCTCTATGCAGAGCGAACGAATCATCCGGGATTCTATTGACGTACGCGTGAATTGCATTGGCGCACTCGCAAAAGCCTGGCCCGTGTGGAACCACGAGATAGCCGTGGTTCCGTAAGTGGTGGAAATTAATTGCTTTGTTTATGAATTACACAACCCTTTGTAAAATGTTGTGTATCTATTTGATATCACAAAACGGTACCAAAACATATAATAATGTGTTGTCCTTTGCTGGTGGTCCCCTTTAATGAGATTGATATCCAGGAATCGAAACACTGGGATAAATCCAGGGGCTGTCTCTGCGAACGTGTGCGATGTTTTGGACCGGGATTTGGTGGATATTTCAGCTCAAAACGGTGACTAAAACTTGTTCTAGTGTTGAATGAACCCTAAGCAAGTAAGCTGAACTTTTTGAGACCCTAAATGCGTAACTCATCAGCCTAAAAAAAGATACCCTTTTTCCTGATTTTTGGTGATTTTGAGACCCTATTCAAGATACTCGAGTAACTTGCCTGATCGTAAAAAACACCCTTTTACTCGAATTCTTGGTCACGCATGATACCCCCCTTTCTATGAGGACAGACCCCCAGGTCTCAACAAGGCGGAGCCCTGCGAGCACAGGCTTGGGGGCGCGGCTCTCTTCTCCATGAAGTATACTGTAGGCGGATTGGCGCATGACAAACCAATCATGAACGAGTATGCCTCGCATTCTAAAATAATTATGGAATATACTTTTGGGACAGCCCGCGCGCACGACCCCGTGTAAGGTAAAATGTGTAATGATGGCGACGGCATTAAATATGGAAGCGGAGCCCTACGTGTACATGATGAGGGTGTGGTCTTCTTCAATCGGAAAGCTGACGGAGGCTCACGACGGGCTAATCAGGTACGAGAGTTAATTACTATCTACATATTTTCAAGCACATAAAAGAGATAGAGACGTCAGAGAATCATACAAAACATTTGTTATCAACTTGTGCTTAGTGGATAATGTAGATAATGCCTTTGAATGCCAATTTATATTGTAGAAATCAACGAGAGGTTCAAAATCATTATAATCAAACCATTCATTTTGATAAATTTTGTTTAGGATGTCACCCATAACCATAGTGTTGAATGTTCTATGATATCTTTAATTCTCATATATAATATAATTATTTGATATCGATTTAAACATATTTTTGATTTGTCCATTTTAATTTGCATATAATTATTAACATTATTCAGTTACTTATTTCGTTAGTGATTGTTAGAAAAATAATCTGAAAACTAAGCTTGACCTTATTTCTTACCTGATTGTACAAATGGACCTATCCGAAGCCTAGACCGTCTTGCAACATCTGCATTTAATATGAATGAAACAAATAAAACAATTCAATACATTCAAAGTAGATTTGCTGTATCAAAAGCATCGTTATTCAATGTATTTGAATTGTAATTTTCATTTGTAAAGGGGGGGGGGGGGGGGGGGGCGGGCAGTATTTATAATTTTATTATTCAGACAAACACGTCTTTGAATAGTAGCTCTCTGTCATGTCTGTGATATGTGTGTTATGTGGTTTTATATACCTCAACAATTATGAATATGCTCTTCTTCATTATAAGTTTATTTTATTTTCCGTTTTCAAAATCATACTTGTATACCTGAAGGAGGAATTGCAAGTGTCTCACGAACCATCTGCATAGCGATCTTGAACATGTTGGTGGTGCATGGTATGTCTTGCTACTGCCGAAAGGAATGCATAATTATTGTTCAAGTTCATGATACTCAACATACATGACGAATAAATAACATACACTCCATCATTATGTTTATCATATTTTATTTTCCCTCTTTTGAAAATAACATTCATTACCTGAATTTCCTGAAGGGAGGGTTGCTGGTTTCTCACAAACCATTTGTGTCGCGCTCTTGGACGCACATGGTATATCGTGCCACTGCCGTAGAGAGTGCAGATTGTGCAGGTTGATCAGAGCGCATTCCTCCAGATCTCCCCCGTTCGGCTGTCTCCAGTCCCAATCTTCTTCCCTGGTTTACACAAAAAGAAAGAACATGAAGTTATGGAATGCTCCCCAGGGAGGTGCAGATTGCGCAGGTTGATAAGGGAGCATTCTTAACGATCTCCCCCTTTAAGTTCCAAGCCTATAATACTAATCTCCTACAGACACACGAATACCTTATTTGGTATCATGATGTGTTCATGGGTCTGAAGAACAAGACTAGTTCTATTGACTAAGAACTTTTAAGCTGGTTAAGTTTTCATGACAAAAGAACTAGTTTATTTCTGCAGACCCGTGGCTGTTTGTTCGCAGTAGTTATGAAAGTGTGGATGGAATATATCAAAGGATTATATTGGGGTGTTAGTTCCCTTGAGGTAATTCACATTACACCATGTTTCCGTAAGTTATGAGTTGTTACCTGTCTGGAATGTACCAGTCAGCGTAGCTAAGCGGTGTATCATCAACCCAACGATGTAGTCGTTTTTCCCGTTGGTAGATTAAACCTGAATAATGAAAACACAAGTGATAAAGTAACAAGTAAGTATAAGTAACACATTCAACTAAAATTATTAAGCACTTGGAGTTAACTTACCGACAAAGCACTGTATTTTGAAGGCAAGTTCCAATTTCACGAAAACAAGATTTCCAAGTTGTTTTAAAGTTTGCTTTGTTTTCTATACAACATGATTTGTAAGGAAACATACTTTTAACTAAACCTTCTCAAAAGCGACATTTTCTAGCCAAACCCATTCTTGGTATGCCCAACATCCAAAATAAATCTAGTAAAAATGGGTATCTACTGAAGATTTTAAGTAGCTAAAGCCCGGCGCAGACAGAGCTGACCCGGATCGACACTGTGTGCGTTGCCTCACGACTCCGATTTTGCCAGTCAGAAGCCAATCAGACCGGATTCAACATGTTGAATCGGCCGCGACGGAATCGGTCGACTGTGGCTTTCAGTCGGGTCGTGTCGGATCGGGTCGAGTAGGCTCTGTCTGCGCCGGGCTTTACAGTGAACACGCCGTGTATATCTCTTTGCATTACTGCTCATAACTTTCATAGTGTCAGCGACTTCATATACCAGCATTGCTAAATTAACTGACTGTTCATTTTCTTTGCTTAGTTTTGTTGTTTGTGTCTATAATGGATATCTATTGTAGATTGCGAACAACTTTATACACTTCATCACAAATTTGGACATTCTTTCTTGTAACTTTGTCAACATTCCTACTTGTAATGTTCATAATGTCAGCGACTTTATATCCGACTTGTTCAATTCACATTTACAAGCTGACTGTCAATTTAAAATATATATATTTGTTTTTAACTGTTGTCCACAATGTATAGCTAATGAAGATTGCGAACAACTTTTCACACTACATCAGATTTGACATTCTTGCTTGTAACATTACGTCGGTCATTCCAAGCATCAGAATAATCACCTTTTCAAGATGACATTTAACCCAGTGAGAGTCATCATTATACAACTAAAGTCGTTCATTAAACAAAAATAATATAGATGTTCAAAAGAGAATCTAGAGAATACTATTGTACCAAACATATCTCAAACATAATGAGCCTTTAAGTACAAGGCAATATTTCATTATCTTTTTAAACACTGTTGACTTTGCATTTGATAAAACGCACAATTTCCAGAGTCAAATGATTGCGTTTACCGATAAACGTTCTCTTTAGGCTATCTGCGAACCACTTGGATGTTAGTAACACGTGCACGAATGTCATCTCTTCCTCATTGGCGATGCTAACGAGGTGCGCGCCCTCGTCCTGGCACATGCGATGCGCGTCCGTCCAGCGCACGTCACCCTCCGACTGACGGAACGCGTAGCAGCTCCGCGCGTGCATCTCCCAGCCCGGTGGACACGTGACCGCTTCTGCATAGAGATGATAAAAGGTAAGAAGTCAAATAAGTAGACGGTGATGATATAGATTAGCCGGAGGACGCATGTCGCAAAGAGAAGCGATATGAAGGAGTGAGAATGTAATAATATTACGTGTCACGGTGGTCTACCTTTATTCAGCGTGCTACCACACTGCATGCAGTATATAATACATTCGAGACTAAATGAACGCATACAGCCAAACGCACACAGAGCCAACTCGACCCGTTATTCAGTTGGCTCGTTCAGTGTGCGTTGCATCATGACTCCAAATCTCCCAGTCGACAGCCAGTCAGAAGTTAGTCCCTATATTTACTGATTAATCTGTCCGATTTAGCGATTGCTTAACTGCACATAATTTAGAGTCAATAGACATGATAGTAGACCTAAACTTTCGACACTATATAGCTAAACCTTACTCGGTGGCTAAATTGCCTAAACAAGTGCATGTTACAATCTTGAGAAATCAAATAGAAATCTCACCCTCCCCCGGCGCTGTAGTTGGTGTCGGAGTCACCTCATCCAGCGTGCTCTGAAAGGTCAGGCCAGAGTACTCGGCGTAAAAACCCCGCCCGCTCCTGCTCCCGTCCGATCTCAGCTTGATGTAAATCGTGTTAAAACTGGAGACCACAACTGCTGGGGGCGGATGGCTGTTGCAGCACGTCTCCATCAGAGGAGCCATATCTGACGGCCCATCGTAGATACTCAACGTGTCACCCTCGCATCTAGCAGTAATCGAATGCAACGTTGTGGAATGATAATAAGGTTAACATGAAATGAGTGAAAAGGCAAATGCTTAAATGCTTAGAGTATACGCTCTTCCATCCAACATCATCATCATCATCGTCGTCATTTCATTATCACCGCTGTCGTCGTCATCATCATCATCATCATCATCATCACCACAACCGCCACCATTCATCTTATAATCATCAGCATTCACAGCAACTTAATTGTAACAATTTGATAGTAAAATTTTGAATCGCTACTACGAACAAAAAGAAAACATGACCACGGTTGCATACCTAGGTCCAACAGACACAAACAGATACAAAATAATCTTGAAGACTTGAAAATAATCATCAGCATTATCATCATCATCGTCATCATCATAACCACCACATCCTATCATTATCATAATAATTAACGTCATCTGCATTTAGCAGCTTAAACATCACCGTATTTAATGGACAATCGTGACATAACTTTGCAGATACTTGTAGATAATTAAATTGTTAATTGCACTCTAAAAAAGCATTAGTCATCCATTTCTTATAAGAAAGAGTTCATGTGATGTTTTATTAGACATCATCAACAGCTTTTTGAAAACCTCTTTTGGAAAAATTGTATATATTTTTTCTTAATTCATTAAATAAATGTCGGATCCCACATTTATTCCGATCGGATATATTTATTGATATTTCAGCTGTTTCTGAACCGATTTTGATCCCCTTTGATGTTGATCAAATAAAGTTTATTCTGTCAAAATTGTACCTTTGTAAAATTTGACAGTTTTCATTACTTTCAAAACTCAACTATCCCTTTGACATCATCACCATGGTCAATGGTTAATTTCGGAATCGCTCATTAAAATAACCAAAACCATGACTACGGGTGTACCTTGGTCCAACGGATACAACGTCGAAGTCGTGAAAGCGGAGGTGAATGAAGGTGCCGGACCTGGTCGTAATACGCCACATCTGCCGGGCGTTGGCCACGTACGGCAGCGGGTAGTTGGGAGACGCGATCGCCGCATTCTCGTAATCGCACACGATCTCGTCCGTATTCACGTTCACGTTACCGACATTGCAACCAGGAACGTCTGCAGAATGACATAACAAAAAAATCGATTGAATTAATGAAAAAAGAGCACTAAACTTTACAGGGTATTTGCATTATGAGACTATTTGAACCAGTGCTGCGATAACTCCTAATTAGTTTGCTAAACAAATAATTGGTAAATTCATTATTGTCCACTAAAAAATGAAACAACCATTCAGATCGTAGTACTTTATACCTGAATCTTAAACAAAAATCCTCAAAAGACATCCCTGCCAAACTGACAGTTTGCCCGACATATCAGCAGCAGCTACTGTATGCAACGCTTACTAAATGCTAAAGCTTATTGAACAAGATGAGATTAATGTCATATTTTGTTTTCATCAGAAATAAGATCCATAAAATGGAAAAGTTATCTTGTGTAACGGTCAGCAAATTATTTGTAGATGAGAAGGCAACGTGGAACCCTCGAACATGAACTCTCCAATAAAGAACATAATATTCATGGCATGGCTCGTTGGTCAACGGGAAAGAAACATATGTAAGAGGGAAACTAAGCGAGTGGAATGGTCAAATAAATCATCTCTAGATCATGAAGACGAGTAGACTACGTGGAAACCCAGAGACACGGACTATTGCAAAAGAACAGATTCATGAACTGGTCAATATTATGGCATTGCTCGTATCTGGGTCATCGGGAAACGTACACGTACAGTGTGAACATAAACAAGCGCGTGTAAATGGTCAGCTAAAATATACCTCGAGAAGAATATTCTTCGTGGAACCGTGGAGATACAGACTATTACTCGATACAGAACATATTCATGTAACTGCTCATATCTGGGTCATCGAGAAAGAAACATCCATAAACATAACGACAAATTAATAAGCGTGTGCAATGGCCAAAGCACAGATTTACCTCTAGACGAGTATTCAACGTGGAATCCCCGGGACTCGGAGTCAAGACCAGTCTGAAATATGATAGTAACAGACGAGATGTTGGTCATCACGTAGGCGGCCTGCGTCCCGCAAAAGAGATGACGAGACCGTCCCACCTCCCAACGCCTCGAGGTCTGCAAGATCTCCACGAAGTCGGCGCAGGCTCCGGACTCATGATCGCGTTGGACATCGAAGTCGGTGAAGTTGAGGAAGATGAAGTGATCTTGGGGCAGCGTGATCGTCCAGGTGCAGACGGAGAAGGGCGGGACGGCGCTGGAGCGGCCGAGGTTGTCAAGGGAGAACTCGCCTGTAGGCTCGTTGAAGGGCTCTTGAACACCGCATCCCGGCTGGCACTCCTCGTGTGATCCGGAACAGTCTTCATAGAGAGACATAGACATAGAGAGAGAGTAAACGATACCAATTAATGCTTAAGAATTTGTAATAAATTAACAGTTTTGAAAGTTAAAGGGTATATATTGATGGAATTGAAATGTTGTATAAAACCTTTACAAATTGAATGCGCTATAAACCGACCGCAAGTACGAGTTACTTGTAGTTAAATTTACTGACATCAAGTACATCTGTATACACGTACAATATTCAATTGAAACCCTTGTAATTCATAATGATTATAAAGCTTATGAGTAGCTTCAACTTTGATATCGGTAACTTGACCAGGACAGAGGTTATATATTTTGTAAGAAACAGAATAATGGAATTGATTGTAAAGTTGCAGTTAATTGTAAATCAGATCATGTGACTAAATGCGCAGATCTGATTGGTTCGAATGTGCAAATTTACCGACTTGCAAGTAATTGCAACTTTCAATAGATTTCATCTCTTTCTGCAACGGGGCCCTGGACTTGTAACTTTGAGCCTATAATATTGGTCTTATGTTAAAATCCTACCTAGCGTATCGTAAGTCGCAATAAAACCCAGCTTCTTGGGCATGTCCGCCTCCAGGGGACCCATTTCTAGACGCAGTGTGACGTCATTCGACCTTGTCTTGACCTTAAGGTTCCGGAAGTGGCCGCAGTAGGATCCCCTGAGTAGGTACCCCCTATGTGAATGGTCCGTGATATTGAGCGTGTCCATGCAGAGAGCCACCGAGAAGCTCTGGCGTCTCAGAATCATCTCATGAAAAGTAAATCTGCAGAAAAGGCACAAAATATATTGAATTACATCATGGGCCAACCCTTTATGTGTGTTTATAATGTTTTAAATGATATTACAATCAATCATTTTAACCAGCTAACCAATGCAATGGCATAATAATTTTGAACATAGCTTCCAAATGAATCAATGAATTACCTGACTATCTGCCCTTCAGGTACCCGGATGCGCATGTGACACGTCTGGGCCGTGTTGTAAAATGGCGGGAAGCTCACGGATTGGATGAGGCCAAAGGTCAGACCGGTAGTGACGTCAGTCTGACGCGACTCCCATAATTCCGCGCACGAGAGAGCGGCGAATTCTGAGAATTTAAAACCACATATTATATTTCAGATTTTTATCATGTTTATTGAGGTGAGGATATGAAGTTTATGTGCAATGTTTAGTCTCATACCGTAATAAATTTACCATACATGCCATACAATTGTATTCACATTTCATTTCATTCATTTCATTTATTAATTTATTCAAAAATGTATTCATTTTTAAGTACGAATAAAAAGCATTCATATCTATCTACCCACTAGTTTCTAGCTTACTATATATCAATCTATCTATATATATCTATCTTTATAATTTACCGGTCGAACAAATTGCCGAGCCGTCCTCTTCGATGTACCACGGGGTCGGTTCCGGCGCCGCCAGGGGAAGTGACCGGGTGTGGCGATGTCCGTGTCCCCCCTGCTGTCGTTTGCTTCTGTGCGACGACGAACGCTGTTGACCAACGGTAATGACAAAACGTACATTTTAAGTGCGATGTATAAATTGCAATGAACAATTCGTAATTATCTAATGTTAATTGATTACGTTTATATCACTTAACACATATTTGGGAAAGAGAATAAGTTTTACTACGTGAAGTGGCAGTAGCCATATTGATTTCATGTAAAGGTTGCTGTCATGAACAAGCAGACCTATTTTAAAGCTCTATAAAACATCATAATTATCAAATTACTGTATCACTTTAAAAACGAGTTTAATATTTGTTAAAGGTACATACGCTGGAGGTCCGACGTCCCCACTCGGTGAGGCTTCGACTGGTCGCAAGGGGGTCCCTCGGTCGACATTCCAGAGCCGAAGTTGTATTGCCGAACGGCCGACCATCGACGAAGTCTGCCCGA
This sequence comes from Echinarachnius parma, assembly GCA_037951105.1. Lineage (NCBI taxonomy): Eukaryota > Metazoa > Echinodermata > Echinoidea > Clypeasteroida > Echinarachniidae > Echinarachnius > Echinarachnius parma. The sequence continues at coordinate 28,568 of JBAMJV010009187.1, forward strand.
AATTCACACGTTGTTCCGTTCTGCGTCAGGTTAACCCCGGTAAGGTGGTGAAATTTTCTCTCGCAGACAGCTAAACCATAAATAAAAGAGCAATTCCGTTTTGGCGATATTTGTTACACTATTACGCTGTACTAGTGTACACTAATTAGATTAACTTTCATTACACAGTAGCTATGCAAGGTACGAACCACACACCGTGTACGTCATGTATAGTATGTTGAACAAAAAGAGAAGGGCGCGAAGAATTTTTTGGGGGCCTTTATGGATTATAATTTTTTCAGTTTTGGGAACCGTACAGAAACCACATTTATCTTTTTAAAATTTGTTATAACCATTTCCAAAATTAAAAATAATTAATGTCTGAAAATTCGGCAACAATGAGACGAAGATCGTCCACAAGATAGTATGCCAATACATTTACAAAACAGTCGACTTAAGGCCCTTTTTGTTCACACCTGACGGTAATTTGTTAGTATTATAAGCACAATTATGACATCTAAATTCACTTTATTATTACAAGACGAAAATGAAATGAAGAGAAAGAAAGCATAAACAAGGAAATGGTAGGTATTATATAATACACTTACAAGTGCATCGTGTTCCGTTCAGGCTGTCCAGATGATACCCCCTCGGACAGAGGCAGTGATAGCTTCCCTCTACGTTCATACACTCGTGCGAACAGCCGTTGTCGATAGTCAAACATTCGTCCATATCTGCAGGTGGAAAGACAATGTTTTTTTAATGATAATTTATGGCGGAGTAAAGTAGGACAAGAACCCCCAAAATATGTACACAATATGGACTTAATAAGAAAAATAACTGTTAATGCTTTTACATATTTTCAATGTTACGGCCTCATGTTAAAATGTTTTCCTTTAAAGTTTGCTTTCAGATTCCTTCATAATTTGAAACCTTACTACATTAATGATTATAGTTTCTATGATAACCTAACACTCCCGTTAAAAAAAAAATTATGACTAACGTCTTACATTTCCCTTGAAAAGGAATATATATCCGATAGCATTATTATCATAGTGCGCAATACCTATCTGACACACAGTCGCTCTGGAAATAAGATCGTCTCCGCACTTGTATGCGCGCCACTTCATGTCGTCATCCATGTCGAAGGAAACGCACCAATCAACGGTCGAGTTGGTGTTCACCTGATCGGGCGTCCAGCGGAAATTCTCGAAGGTGATTGGTGTGCCGTCGCGCCACGTGAAAGTGTGTTGACCTAGAGACTGGAGCATGCGCAGTCCGAGCACGTATTGGTAGCGGTACGGAAGTTCGAATCTGCGGGAAATATAGAACACTCATATTTATTATTTTGTACAAAGTGGTGGGTCAAATAATTGGAAACAAACATAACTTTTCACGCGCTTCCATGAGCTGTTGAGCTTTTTACTTGAAAAGAGACCTCAAATATGAGCAATTCAATAATTTCTGTGCAAACTAAGAGTAATGTCAACCAGGCCCGTAGTCAGGCGTATGGGGCGTTCGCAAGATGGTAGCGCGCATTTGATTCACGGATCCGAACTAACTTTAAGGGCTGTCATCATCAAACGATATGAACTTGTCAGACCACCCAACTTTATAGCTGCTATTGAAATTGCGTTACCTTACTTTATACAATCGTCATTTTTGTTAATGTTTATAATTAACATTAAAGGATAAGAAAAATGCCTGCAGGCGCAATACTATTGGAGAGAACACCCGACCTACTTTAGAAACAATGCACTAAAAGAGTGATGCAGGCGATTGGTTGGAATACTCCACAGGGATTGAACAATTTGCACTTCGTGGTGCAGGAATTATTGCATAGTGTATCCGTTGACCGGGGTAATAATAAATATATAAGGCGCCTTGATACTCAATCATGTAAATAGCGTTTTATTATATAAAATTTATTTTCATAATAGTTATACATGTATCATTATTATTATTATAATATTTTACCTGGCTCTGTTCGTCTCGAGGAAGTCCTGTGTCTTCCTGGAAGATATTGATATGGGGTAGCTGTTCTCCATGAAGATCTTGTCGCAGGAATCGTTCTTTTGGTTGTTCACGGTCGACAGACAAAACCCGTCGTGCTGGACGCTTGTCTCCCCACACAGCTGACCATCATCTGTGCATATTAAATAATACCAAAAGGAAGGGTATTGTCTGAATATAAACATTTTTGACGAATAATTAGTTACTCGGACGGAGATTTCTATTGGATAGCAGCTACTCTTCATGCATACCATGGGGATGGTCACAATAATCGTTCTGTTGGTTATTATTATAAACAGAAACCATCGTGCTTGACGCTTGTCTCTCCACACAGCTGATTATAATATGTGACTAATCGCAACAAAATACATCAAATTATAAACATATCAACATTTTACAGTATATATTCCCTCTCTTCTACGTGGGGAAGTCTTCCGGGGCAATGTAAGTACAATGAATATTAAAGGGTATTGCCTCCCACGGTAGACGTACAGTATATAAAAGAAACTTAAATACATTTATATTTGAATTGTAAATAAGATTCAAAATACTGTAAAGAGCATTGAACAGTTAATAGTTGGAAACGTTCTATAAAATAGATAATTGTTATTCATAAGTATTACCGTCAAGCCTGCAGCCTATCAGTTCGAATCTCATGCAGAACTGGCCCCGAGAAGAGCGCGGATTGAGTCGCACGGCCGTGGTTATAAACGGCCTTTCCAAGTCGTGCCGCATCTCTGTGTTTATGTCAGGGTACATCTCGAAATCCTGCAAGGTTAGCAAAACAAAAATTGAAGCATGTCTTAAGGCGTGTAAGATGTTAAAGGAACTACAGCGTCTAGATGACCTAATTTTCACAATTCGGCTCTCTATAAGTAATTTTTCCCAAAGAAAAAGAATTTGGCAGTCATTTCTCATGAAATCAATCAATTTGGGGGTAATTAGTAAATATCTAATTGTCCTGGGAACGCCCCTTTTAAATCGCCAAAATGTGACGTCATCTAAAGAACGGACTAATGAACTAAATTCTGTAGATGACGCGTCATGACGTAAGCCAATGAATTGTCAATCACATGTCGATCACGCTGCCGATTCCGGACCCTAAATGTGGGTGGGGCGTAAACTGGCTGCTAAGTGAGATTTGGCATCAGAAAACTAGTCTTAAATCACTATTGTGTTTATTTTCATGGATTTTTTTTTCGGCAGACCTATGTTTCAAGTCATCAACTATGGAATAAGTGTCAAAGTGCGTTGTATTATTTAGGTCCTTTAAAGTTATACAGAAATGAGGCTCATACGAGACATTGATGGAAGTACATTAAAACAAATATACATTTTAAAATGAACCTTTAACTAAATTACAAAATATACTTACATGTTATTATTCATCACACTGTAGATTGTTATAATAATCGGAAAAAGTTTTGAAATATAATTTCTAAAATATCTAACATTGTCTAAAACTTGCAGTCTGGATTTCAAGTTTTGAAGTGTTTTTGATTAGCATGATTATGAACAGGTTTACGTATTTGCCTTAAAGTTGTTCATAAGTAAAGCTGTCAAGTGTATACATCTGACAAAGGTTTTATCATCCAAAGGGCAAAGTATTTAAATACACGCTTGTGGACATCTGCTTTCCATCCGTCACCAAGCTTCCCCTACAGTGCAAAATGCTTGCATGCGTACATTGATATGAATGATACTAAAACAAATGACAGTGCCCCTTGTATTTTGCGGTGGCTTCTTTTTCGTGTGTGGCTTCATTGTTTAAAGTGGACTTCCACACGATTTCAAGCTTCTAATGATTGAAAGACAGATATTCTAGGTCAATAAACACAATTTTGTGTGAAAAAAAGTATGATTGTGGGTTCTTATAATTGGCTTTGAAATTCTAATGACACAATTCGCGAGCGAGCTTGTTCTATCCCACAATGCACCAATTTGTGACGTGCGCCCCTCACTATGCGCCTATTTATGTTTTTACACTGCAGCGAATGTGTTCTTTTGATCGGACCAATACAATGCTCGATCATGAATAGTTTAGTCCACGATGCGCCACTCAACCGTGCCTTTGAGCATTACTGCATTGACTGAACCGTTTGAAAATACTTGCCTGCCCGAAATTGTAAGACGTTTGGCTTTCATTGGAATTTGAATAGACACAAAGTCCCGTAAACGTGGTTATTGAATTTCCTGGCTCTGCATGGCCGGCTATTATGAATGACACATGCAGTGATCACAATGCAGTGGCACCGGATTCAAGCCTACTCAAGAAATTGAGCAAAGTGAGGGTGCTACGAAGGGTCTCATGATTGTGTGCAGTAAATTTAATTATTTCCTCAGAGTTAATGACATTAGAAAAATCTCTTAGAAATCAACCAAAGAGAGTCAAATCCTGAAAATATTCAAGCACATCCATAGATTTATTTCCAATATACTGTACTTTATAAAAACTCGTCCGGAATTCTCCTTTAATGCACAACCCAATAACAAGAGAGAAGCGTTTTCCTTTAGATGGATCTTTTTGTTAAACCCCCAAATTGAATCCCTTTAACTTTGGCCTTCCGGTTAAGGTAGCACTTGAAGCTTAGGACCGACCCTGGCACTGGGCGTATAATCAACTGCCACTTTGAGGGTTAAAAAGGTCGAAAACCTGCCAACACTTACGACGTCATTGCCATCCAGATCCGTGTAGACCCTCCACTCACTGGCCCCGTCCAACCCGTCGCTCTCATCGTTCGTCTGATGGTCCCACCTGCCCGACCCGTCGGTCCAGACGGGCGCTCGCTGCGCCGCGCCGTAATTCTTGCTACGGTAGAGGAGGCGGTAGTGGTCACCCCAGAGGTAGTTGTTGTTGGCGTTGTCGTACCCTCCCTGCGTGATCACGCCCGTGATGGTGTGGTAGCCGATCAGCTCCACCTGGAGATCGTCATTACAATTAAATTATTGTCCTATTTTAAAAAGATTTATTTGAAACTGGCTTATTTCGGAGGTGCTGGTGAATTAATATCTGATAAATTACCATATATTTTTTAGTCATCATCATTATTATCATCATCATCATCATCATCGTCATCATCATCGCAATCATTGTTATCATTATCATCTTCTTCATCATCGTAACTACCTGGATCCAGTGGTGGTCTCCCCAGCTACTGGGTATCCAGCAGCCGTATGGGTTGTGGAGGCGGGAGGACGTCTCGGGCCCGTACCAGCCACCCGTGTACGATGCTGTGGATATCTCCTGGTCCTTGATCAGCCCAGATTCCATGCCAAGGCGACTCGCACAACCTTTGGGAAAAGAGAGTACATACAATGGTCAAGTTTCATCATGTTCTTTTTTAATTGTCCGGGTTACTTCTTCGATTAAGTTTGTTGTCTTGTGATCATGGTTTTAGATGAAGGACTATTAAAGGTGCACCTGTAAAGTGTCAGATATTGCCCAAAATGACATTTGAGACTTCAATCCTATACCAAAATCATTGTAAGACATGTCCGAATGATGTGTGAAAGTTCCATTGAAAAGGAACACTGCTTTCCTGGTTAAAAAAGCGAAAAGTTGCGTCAGCTTTTACAACGAATTACTGTATGACGTGTATGAGGTTTATGACCGTTCATTAACGCTCTTGAGCTGAATGATTATACAGCTGCTGGATTTGAACATGTAATAACCCTCTCAGAATGAGGTAATCGAGGCACAATTGCTCATTGTTTACATAATTTGTCCATAGTTTTAAAAGCGTGCATGCTTTACAAGGATGAGGGTCCTTGTATGTTGCTATGGCTTTAATTTATCTAATGTAATTCGACGTGTTTGAAGAGGAGCACCATGTCCATTATTATTACTTGGAAGAGTAGTGGCCATCCTTTGCTTATTTCATTATATTAATCTATACATGCATCCCCAGAATAATGAATGGTTAATAACGAAAATGTGGTCACACATTCTTCTGACGACGGACGGCAAGTTAGAATGATCAGCATGCTAATTTGCTCTGTCTTATGTTATTTACATGTACAGACAGGTTCACAAATCATTGTTTAAGCGAATAGTCAAGGATTATGCGCGTGCGTTTGTGCGCGTATATTCGTGAATTCGAATAATTCGAATATTCGCGAAACACGGAGGATTTTGCACACTAACGTACGAGTTCGGCCCTGTTCGAGATTATACGGCCTAACCTCGGTAATAAGGAAAATAATGCCTAAACTTGACTGTACGTGGATTACATAACCAATAAGAAAGGGAAATAGCTAACTCAACATGTACAATTATCTGTAACTTCGTGTTTCCCACTCACAAAACAAAATACACGAATATACGCGCACATACGCTCGGGTTTATACGGAGGTGTTGCATTATACAGATATTGACTGTCTAGAGGGGCAATATAACATTTGAGATCCACGAGGGAAGTTATATTTGTGTCGAGGTACATTATATTTTTCCGAAGCGCGTAGCGCTAAGGAAAAATATAGTATTCCGAGACAAAAATATAACTCCCCAAGGGAAATGAAATGTTATATGGTTCCCGAAGGAAAAGTCAATATCTGTTATATTATGATGACTTATATAGATACAAATCAAGATAAATATAAATTTGGCGTTGAAATAAAATTATGGACAAGGGAAAATCATTAGATTAAATCGAAATCCTTCCAGTAGAACAGACGTGTTGTTATCGAAATGCTGCGCAAAATGCTTCTTTATTCGACCTTCCTTTCAAATTTACTTTCGGATCGCGCAATCTCCGTAGAAAGCTTGACAACGCTGCGCGTGCCAGGATGCTAATACGCGCAAAATGGTTCATCTTCACACACCCATTGTGACGTAAATTACGTCATACCAGTCAATATAACGGCGTTATATTGACTGGTATGACGTAATTTACGTCATGTTGGTCAATATAACGCTTCTCATCCTTGTAGCGATGGTCACGTGACAGCATTTTGACCAATCGCATACCAGTATCTTTATAGGTCATATAATATAAACAGTTGTAAATATTCGCTAAGTTGCCATTACACACAAGTCTGAAAACGCGTCGAAATGCGCGATATCTGTTTAGCTCCATTGCGCATATATTTTTTGACTTGCGATTGATAATTGATAATCTTGAACCTGACTGCAGGCCTAATGGGCACACACATGCAGCAGCTTACGCCAGTGTTTGCATCCGATGAGCTCGAACCGGAGACAGATGTCCTTGTAGTTGTAGGACAGAACTACCAGTCGAACCACTTGGGCAGCAAAAGGCTCCGACAGATCGTTACGGACAACCGATGTGTTGTCATCATTGGCATGGAATATCTGTGAACAATAGAAAAGAAATGTCGTTTTTGTTTATACAGTTACCAAGGTAAAACGCTAAAGGATATACATTAACGAGAAAAGTGTGTTGGTTGTAGGAATAATGTCGGATTGTACCACTTGTAGGTCGTTACGGACAACCGTTGTATTGTCATCATTAGCGTGGAATATCTGTGAACGATAGAGCAAGACTGTCGTATTTGTATACAGCAAACCAAGGTTAAACGCTCAGAGATACATTATATGCAAAAACGAGAAAAGTGTGTTGGTTGTAGGATAATGTCGGATTGTACCACTTGAGTAGCAAATGGTTCCAATAGATCGTTACGGACAACATCTGTGCTGTCATTATTGGCTTGAATATATGTGAACAATAGAGCAAAAATGTATGTAAACAGTCGCCCGGCTTACACGCTATGATTTATACCGCAAACATGCAATTTACTTTACAACGTGTATTAAAAGGCATCTAGTAACTTTATTGTCAAGTGCAAAGAGTGATTAGTGATAAATAAAATGTGTATTGGTGTGATCTGATATGTCCACAAAGTTATGTGTGACAATTTCACGTTAAGTGGATGTTTTTTGGGCGAGAATTTAGCAAAAATGCACTTACATTCACTTATTTTGTACACAGCTTAAAGGGGACCACCGGGAAAGAACAACACATAGTACTGTTATATGCTTTGGTACCGTTGTGTGATATCAAATAGATACCCAACATTTTGCAAAGGGTTGTGTCATTCATAAACAATGAAATTAATTACCACCACTTACGGAACCATTATTATTTCATGGTTCCGTACGCGACAAATATTTGCGAGTGTGCCAATTCTATACACGCGTACGTTTGGAGACAATAGAATCACGGACGATGCGTTCGTCCTAGACAAAAGGTAGTCTTCACACGCAGACCCCTGCACCAATGCTGTAGTATGGTGATGCTTTTTCCAATCATATATTTTTTTCTTCTGAAAACCTATTTTTCTCGTATCTTTTTAGTGGAATGGACTGCCTTAAATGTTACCTTTTTTGTTTTAAATATTATTGCTGGGTTGTACTACCCTTTGAAGTATCCCGTAGACAGTTTAACATCTGAACACTTCAATCGTAAATATCTTTTGAACAAAATGGAAATTTGAAAGACCGAAACCTGTCCTGTGCTGTTATTGTTAATATGAATATGACAAGGTATGAGAGAACCACTAGAGTTCCAAGTAAGTTTTGAGGATTTGGGCAATGTTACTAAGTCCCTTTAAGAACAACCAGTCACACTAACTACGCAGCAAATGAATCTGGAGTGTGTACGAACGGACAACTGTCATATTTCCATCGTTAAAATAGGCATGAGATATCAAGAAAACAACATATTTCTTAAGATTTTAATTGATCTATTTGTCACACTTTCAAAACAATAACATGCATATACCGCACACAATATTATATACACAATACAACGGATACATTCTACAGCTTTTTCGTTATCTAATTATAGAGAAAATTGCGTATATACCACGAAAATAAGGAAGAATCAACATTATATAATGAAAACAATTAACACAAAGACAAGGCAGAATTTAACACGACAAAAAAAAAACAATGCTCCATAGCCTTGCCACAGGAAGATTGTGAGGAAAATCAGACGATTTGAGAAGAGAAAATAGTTTGACAATGTGAGTACTGTTCAATATTATAATTATTTTTATATTGCCTATCAAGATACTATCATAGTGCTCAACATTACCATCAAGTGATATTTCTCAATATATGAAAATATAAATAACCCCGGTAATTTGATATATTACGCTTATCAATATAATAGTTGTTTTACATTATTATTAATACAAGTTTTCCTTTCTGTATGCGTACGTGGCAGTATTTTCCTAAATTTCGTTTTCATTAAACCGATTCTGCAAAGGAATAAACTTAAAACAAACACTATGAATAAATACGAGTATTTACCAATATACGAAATGACAAGATGATTTAAGACATAACTCAACGACTTAACGTCAAGATACTCTCTAAAGCCTGCGAGGGAATTACAAAAGGAATCTATAATTCGTATCGAGAAAGGAGAAGATATCGGGTAGCTTTACGAGATTCCTAGTAATCATATTATGAGGATTTGAGGTTGTCCATGTAAGATCTTTTAAAAGCAACTTCTCCAGGCGTCGTAGTCCATCATTCATGTTTACGGTAAAGAATGATTACAAAACAATCCCCGGCTAAAAAAGAACATGTTTTTATTAAGCCCGGCGCAGACAGAGCCGACTCGACCCGATCCGACTGGTTTTTAGTCAGGCTAGAGCCAGTTTCGCTCAGTCGGAGCCGATTCACATGTTGAATCGGCATCGAATGACCTATGACCGGCAGTTGATTGACAAAACCGGAGTCCTGAGGCAGCGCATACTGAGTTAATCAGGCTGAAAACCAGTCGGATCGGGTCGAGTCGGCTCTGTCTGCGCCGGGCTTTATGCACTCTGACTCGGTGTTTATATGCAGTGCGCACACACTAGCCTATATAGTTCAAAATGGCGATCCGCAGTGTGTCATACGGACACTTGACGATCTTTAACCATCACAAATAACGAAAGTATTGAGTTGCACTTCTCGCTCGGAGGAATAGGGAGCGATGGCTATCATGGCTATTTTTTCACTATCCCAATGAACATTTTTTTTTGGTTTCGATTGTTTGTCATCTTTTCTTCCTTTCTTTAATGTTGTTATATTCTGTGTCTTACCCACGCCCTGGTCTCGTTGCCGATGACGTAGGGCTTGAGTTGCCCGTCTCCCCCGGCGTAGAACAGCCCGAACGCGCTGACCCATTTACGCCCGCAGCCCTGCGTCAGTACGGACTTGATCAGGTAGGATGAACGCAGATCCACCTGTAACAGATCAAAACAATAAATACCAAGAAAATACTATGTGAAAATGGATATTGAGATTTCACCAACCAAGGGTAGTCACGACCTACCATTGCCCACTGGATTTTCGAACCAGTAACTCACTGATATTTTGTTCGACTAGTTGATTGTGTCACAAATCTGATTTCAAATAATGTTATTGAGTATCCAGTAAGGAGATTTAAATCATAATTTATTGACCAGGGCATTCACATGTCTATTCTCTTCCCGATGTTTGGTAAATCATATAATCATTTTCTAACCAGTCTCACCAACGAAGGCACAACAAGGGTAACTTAAGGAGAATTACGATCATAATGTTGTCTTTTTATAGACGAAGAAAGGACGAAGTAGCTCCTCAGTTCGTTATCATATTACTTTTAGGTAAAAATGGACGCCCTATCTTTGAATCAACGCTATAGGTCTGGACTCTGTATCATGAAACTTTACACATTGCAACAGCTATACCGCTCCTTTCTGATTGGCTGTTAAAACAGTATTTACAATAATAGGACACTTACAGCAATCAGGTAAAGATGAATGACACAGGGCCGTGATAGACTTCACATACTGACAAAAGGGTGTCGACATTTCCCAAGGCAAATAATTATTAAAGGAAAATATCAAATACTCTAAGAACTTTTAAAAATAAAGTTTACGAACCTCGATCCATTCACCAGCGTCTGGGGACATCGAAGCCGTCGATGGCGAGTCGAAGTCGCTAAGGCGAGGGCCGACGGGGCCGACGTGGTCGTGAGGGTAGGACGGAATCCAGCCGTCGCCGTTCATCTGCGGCCCGTATGGTCTTAGCCGGGCCTTCGCCGGCCCGTAGAGCCGCTCGCTGAGGCTCGACGAGGCGGTGATCAAGCTGTTGTGTATTTCGCCGTTTTGCATCCCCAGCGAGAAGTCGCAGTCTAACAAATGCATCAGAACACACAAAAAAAAAAACATATCTGCATTACTATTTTTTTCTTCAAATAAATCAATTAAAATTAAAATTCATAAGATTATACGATATTAGAATTGAATAAGATATAGCTGCTACTAACCTTTAATTAATTTTGACCAGCGAGAGATGGGTAACCCAGCTAAACCAGTGGAAGAACACAATGCTATCCCATGCACAAGCGATGCGATAATCTTCACTTCCTGGAGAGCATTCCTACTAAGCAGTTTCTGAACAGTGAACGATACTTGTCATCATCTCACAATTTAGCCGAGGACGTCAAATCTTCAATTCGTAGCGCCATGAACTGTGTTAAAGACGTCTATAATCCCGAGCTGGATAACCTAACTAGGACGCGATGCTAGACAACAAACAATGCGTGTAATAATTTCAACCTCCTGCGGAGCATTCCTTCCAAGCAGTCTAAAAAAGGGATGGATACTTGTCAATTCGTCAAGTCGTAGCGCCACGTGTTGTGTTATGATGTCTCCTATCGTATCTCCACGTCCTGGGGAGCATTTTGCTTCAAGCAGTTTACAAACAATTTTTGAATGATACTTGCCATGATTTCTGCAGCCGATGACATCACTTTGTAGCGCCGTGTTTTGTAGATTGGTTTTTATCTTGAGGTGGAAGACGTAGAATGGTGGATCAAAATAAATTATAACTTATCCAAACTATGTGCAACATTCTACTACTTCACATAATTTTATTCTAACAGCACATTTTAATTCGAACTTAGCGTCATCCCTACATCCAAGAATCTCCAGCCATAGAGTTACGTTCTGCGTGTGGAAGGGTATGGTCCTGAGCTGAAGAATCCAGCATGGTCATATGACAAAATGTTACCCCACAAATGATGTGTGCAGTAATTCAACTTCCTGGGGACCATTCGTTCCAATTAAGCAGACCTCAAACAGTATTAAATCAATACTTACCATCATCTCCACAGCCGAGGACTTCGAGTCGTAGAGCCACGTTCTGGTTGTGGAAGGGGATGATCCTGAGCTGGAAGGCGCGGATCGGTGAACTGAACTCCACCAGCCGGGTGCAGTGCGGCTCGCCGTTCCCTTCAAACAACTTCTGAGGAGAAGAAACGCGTGGTTAATCCTCCCATCATTGCCACATGTATATTACCCTCCTACCATCCACCCTCTCCTCGCAATACCAACAGTCCTTTCCAGGACTATCCCAACAGTCCTTTTTACTTTTTAGGACTACCAACAGTCCTTTCTAAGACTCTCAACAGTCCCTTTTAGGACTCTCCTAGAAACTCCTAGGACTACCATAGTCCTTTTCAGGACTCACCAATCCACCCATCTCACATGGTGCAACCGCAAACCACACGTATTAAGTATATTATGTGTGAAACATTAAAACATAGATAAAAATGGAGGAGGTGGAGTGAGAAGAGGAGAGAAAGAGGGGGGAGGGGGTGGGGGGGGGGGGGGGGGTGGGGGGAGAGCGACGGGAAGGAGAAGCATACGAATGAGACGCAAAGGGAGTGGGGGGGGGGGGGGGGGGTAGACGAGTGAAAGTCAAGGAGCTAGGTAGAACATAATTGATTAGAGTGATCCATTAACTTCATTCTATTTTTGTTTTCCAAAAGAGATATTTGAGACTTCAGTCATAAACCAATATCAATGTAAGAATCTTCTGAATGATGTGGGATATAGTTACATAGAAATGTTAATCCGGTAGTCATTTAGTGAACAAAATAAACACTGACATCAGATTATGTCACCTTCGGCCATTGGTTTTGAGTTCTCATTAAATCATGAATAACTTTTAAATGAGGGTGTCATTGGACAAATTAAAAACCCGTTGTATCATTTTGTTACACAAACCTGAGCCAATCAGCAAGTTCAATAGAAATGAATGAATGTGGATCACTTTCACTTACGACGTCGGTGATCTCGTGGTACGAGAAGTCCATGATGAACCAGAAGAGGCTGTCCTCGTTGCCGTAGAGCACGAAGAAGTTCTCGACGAAGGCGCCGCCGTCGACGCCCTCGCCTTGCATGAGCAGCCCGGTGAACACCATCCGCGTGTGAAAGGCGATGTTGATGTAGGGCTGCTCGTCGTGTGGACCCGGTATCCACGACGACGCGTTGCCGAGCCGGGCGAAGAACGGCATGTGCGCCTCGTCGAGGAACGTCGACGCCGTCACCTGCGCGTCGACGATGTCGCCCGAGGCCATACCGAGAGGGAGCGGGCAAAGTCCTTTATAGTAATTTAATGTTATTATTTAGTATAATCAGTTCGGACATGTTAAATGTAAACACAACTGTATTCATTGCCAAAAATATTACAGTGTAATGGTTCTAAAAATATGTTAGAAAAGCCTTGTACAATGAATTAGAGACCTGATAGTTCAAAAGAAGGGCATTGGTAGGCTCCATAGCTCCTCCGAACACCAACATTAAAAAGGGCGATCATTTTGAACCATTACGATTTCGCGATGTCAGTTCTTCGGTATTATTGGCACTATAAATGAAATACAAGCAAACTAAATAGTAAACTAAATGCGAAAAACACACAAACATCAATGTAAACAACAATACACACACATAAACGTAAAAGGTATGCATATTGACAAAACAGCATCAACAATCTATTAATATAACATGCACACGTCGTATGTGACACGAATTGAATAAGCATGCATGTTATGTGCCCGTTATGTCGGTAACTTTAAAGGGATCTAGTAACTTTGTTGACATGTGCAAAAAGTGATGAATGGTTGATTCAATGTATATTGTTGTTATCTGATATGTCCACTGGGTATTGTGTGCAAATTTCAAGTTAAATGGACGTTATATGGCCGAGTAATGAGTAAAAATGCAAAGTGATGTTCACTTACTCATTGCACTGACTTTGTACACGTTATCGACGATCCAGTGGATAATTTAACATCTGAATACTTCAATCGTAAATATCTTTTTAACAAAAGGGAAATTCGAAATAACATAACCCTGTCCCATGCTTTGTTTGTTAATACAAACACAACAAGGTATGAGAGAACCGCTAGAATTGGACAATGTTAATAAGTCCCTTTAAGGGTAGAAAAAAGGTCTCAGATGGAAAATGGAATATCACATGGGCTGATGCGCTAATAATAGGTACATCGATTGAAATGTGACGCGACGTATGAAACGGGAGAATGGAAAGAAGCTGCTGGGAAGGTAAGAGAAACGCGTTGATCGTGTGTATCTCTACTTCTACTGCAACGAACCAGATTTAGTAACCCTGCGTTCACACCTGCCTCTAAAGTCAGAGGAAAAACACTGTGTCAATGACGTGTACATCTTCACGTTTGCTGCAACAAACCCGTTTGGTAATCCTGCGTTTACATCTGCCTCTAAAGTCGAAGCCAACCGATACGTGTGGGTCGTGTGTACAATATATATACTATTACTGCAACAAACGAGCCCGATTAGTAATCCTGCGTTCACATCAGCCGCTAAAGTCGAAGCCGACCGAAACGTGTCTGTCTTGTGAATCTCTACACTTTCTGCAACGAACCCGATAAGTAAGCCTGTGTTAAAGTACCCCATCAACTCAAATAAACGCCAGTACAGGTTTGAACCTGACATTTGTGCAATACAGATCAGACGTGTTATACATCTCTTTGTCTTTGCACCGAACCTAAAAAGTAATCTTTTGTTAACATGTGAAGATAAAAGGCGGCACGATACAAATCAGTTTGATTGTTTTAAATTTTGTATTCAACAACACTCGAGTTTAGACATGCCAAGTAAACGTGCGGTCTTATAATAACAAGACCACGAATTGTCGGTTAAAATGAGAACACGGGAAAAAAGGTCCCTACCCGCCAGTTATTGATGCTTTCCCCCTCCAAAAATATGATAATGAAGGAGGAAATTATGATGCGTTTCGCCGAACTTAGTTGAGACCTTTTGCGCGCCCTTTGTTACCCTCTATCATTTCTATCCGGTGTGACAGGGATAAGTGTCCATGTGTCCAGGGCAAATTCAATTAAGGGATATCTTGTCAAAATCACTCCGTAAATGTGTGTTTTGTGTGTGTGTGTGTGCCACGTGCAAAAGCAATGTTTCGTGGCATATCAGTTCAATATTTTATTTATTCAAGTTTAATTTTATTGAATCAACACACAACAACGCTTACGTATGTATGTCTCCGTGTGTTTATAAAGGCTCAAAAAACGGACACAAATTTATAGGAATTTTAAACTGTCCGAATGACGTCACTGCCAATTATCCCTGGCTGGACACTTATCCCTGTCACACCGGCAGCGGTACACGTAATTGGGACAGCAAATTGGTCAAACATAATGACATGCAAAATAATTCGTCAATATTTAGGAGTAAGTATATATGCCTTACTCACAGGCTTTATTTCCTCGATGGCACAATGCATTAAAGTTCCCAAATAACCTACACACAATAACAAATCCCATATACATTGATTATGAACTTCACTAGGACTAACAAAGTAAGTCTAATGACATTAAACTATAATGCCACAAATGATATCAAATAAGAGTATAAGCAATATTATTGCAATGATAACAATATAAAAATAACTATGAGACGGCAAAACAGAATGAAAAAGCAACAGCATGCAAAATGCGATACTAATGAAAAATGACAACGTAAGGATTCTACAAAAAATATAACATCAAGCACCATCATTAAAGCAAGCAACAGGTTTGCAAAATCGCTCAGAAGTTATTAACGCGTCGCAACACACAATTAAATTACATATTTTGGTTATTCCTTAGATATTGTGTTATAATTTGTTTCCGATATCTTACTTAATCGTTGAAAAAAATTAATTGAATTGCACTTGCTTGTATAATTTGAAGAAAAACAACCTGTATATGCCGAAATTAAAGCAAACAATACACAAACAAACAAACAAACATAAAACAATCTTACAGTCAAGTTCACGGATTATTTTCTGTGTTCCCGAGTAGAAACTCGCGTTACGTGAAAAGGGCCCATCTCGCACAATCTCGTCGTGTTTCCCGTATAATATAATATGCGCGAACACACGCGCGAGAATAATGGTTATAGAACATTCGCGTGGACAATAATTCGCGAACCTGACTGATGAAGATAAACTAATTCAATAATTACGTTACCTGGATACTCCGTCGGTTCATAGGCATCGCAAACTGAGAGCATTAACATTGAAGGATAACGAATTAACTTTGGGTTTAGAAAGTTACAGTCTCAAGATTATATTATAATAAAGATCATTTTTCAGTAAAAGATCACGCTTGTTGGCCAACTGATGCCAATATTCAAGTTCAATACAATATACGACTGCTCTCTGATTGTTTATGGTATTATTTTTTGGTTATATCAATATTTAAAACTTGATATACGTCAATTAATTGCTATCTGTATTTATAGTTGTAACTTGTTTATAACTCCTGGGGATGTTTCACAATTAATTAATTTTAACTTAATAACTTAGATTTATGACTCTGGTGCTTCATGCGTAGCTTTTGAGGAAAACACATTCGAAAGTTGTATTGAAGTCGTATCTAATGGCTTTATTATAACTTATTCATTGATTTCACGTTTTAACAAATGGCTTTCCATAATTTTAAGTCTAACTTAGAGTTTAAGATCAAGCTAACAATCTTTGTGAAACATCCCAAACCCCAAGCCACATTTCCCGGTAAATCCTCATAATCTGCTTTCTTTGAACGGGAGGCTTTCTACAGAGATGCCAACCTTTACAAAACAAAAAAAAGTATTCTGATAGGTAAAAAACAGTATTTTTACCCCCAAAAAAGTATTTTCGGAGCAGCCAACCTCTATGAGGTAAAAAAATTCATATTTTTTCGCGACGCCAATTCGCGCAGCAAAAAATACTCTTTACGTTTACATTAATATAAAAGTTGTTTCAGTCGACCACACAGCATTTGATGGATTTGTTTTGTTTATTGCGTTATATGTAATGTAAGTAATAGTTTATCAGGGGTCAACATTATTCTTTTTGCCATTTTCAGACCGTTACAATAGAGACGGGGAAAAATAATACTACTACAAAAATGTACTACTTGGCATCTCTGCTTTCTATATCTAGCCGTACTCCGAATCTAAAGTGAAAACTCAAATATCTCAAATAGTGGGGCGTGTGTGGAAAAACATGAATATGACTTTTTCATCTCATAATGCATTTATTTCCCATTTTAAAACAAATTAATTATGTACACACAATCATTATTGTTCGTTAGCTGCATGCACAACTTTCACGGTCAGAAGTTAATTTTACATAATTATTGTTGACGAAAAAAAGTTTCGAACGTTACACAATTAAAGCAAAGCAGAACTTTTCCCCCTCTTTGCTCATATCTACACATTATGTTATAAATCAAATCAAATATTAATGACGCTATTTAATGATATAACTAACACATTTTATACTCGAAAGAGCAAAACAATGACATCAACATTTTGTTACAAACAGTGTATTGACGAATAAGATTATAACATTTGTATCATAACGAGACAAGCAAAGTGTTAAACAACGTACGAAAACCTCGCCTAAGGGACGGAGAATGAATCTTTCCCGATTCTGATAAAATCTTACTTCTTGTGTCGGTGTTTGGTTCTCTGTACATGATTAACGCATTATGGAGAGACATCCCTCGAGGGATTTATCAACATAATTCTTGTCTTTTGGGGACTAGACGGAGACGAAATATCAAGGTGAGATATGCCCCGACGCCGAAACGAAATCAGTGAAAGTAATTCGCACGCATATAAGGCTTTATCATCGTCACTTCTTAGTTAGTCTATACCCATTTGTTCTATACTACAATAGTGCTTCAAATTACTGTCTTTCATAAACTCCAAACACGCGCCCCAAGCTTAAATCGTACCGCAATAGTAACCCTTATAATAATCCCTAATTCCAGTCCTTAGTAGACATGGGAACAATTGAGAGTAGACAATTTCAAAACATGCGCCCCAAATTTCTATCGTACCCCAACCAAGAACACTAATCCCTAATCCCGATTCTAACCCTTAGCCTCTTCGGATTTGCTATAGCCAACACGAAATTAAAGTAGACAAAATCCAAACATGCACGTCAACCTTTAATCGTACCTCAAACCACTAACCCTAATCCTAACCCCTTGATAATCCTTATCCTTCGCATTCAAATACGGATTTTGATGGTAGATACTCTCATTATGCGCCCCAACCTTAAATCGTACACATCCACTAACCCTAATCCTAACCCTTA
Organism: Echinarachnius parma; assembly: GCA_037951105.1. Lineage (NCBI taxonomy): Eukaryota > Metazoa > Echinodermata > Echinoidea > Clypeasteroida > Echinarachniidae > Echinarachnius > Echinarachnius parma. The sequence goes on from JBAMJV010009187.1 coordinate 46,971, forward strand.
GTAATCCTTATCCTTAGCCTCCATACGGATTATGGTGGTAGACAAACTCTTTATAATTATGCGCACCAACCTTCAACAATCGTACCCCAACCTTAAATCGTACCCCAACCACTAACTCGTATCATTAAAGCTTAATAATCCATATCCTTAGCTTCTAAAGGGCCGGTCATACTTGCGGTAGTGGACGTAGTTGAACGTAGTGGTGGCTAACGTTGTTGAGCGTAGTTGAAGGAAGTTGAAGGTAGTTGAACGTACTAGCATCCGTATCGTACCGTAGTTGTCTGTGATGCTAACTTGGTATTAACTCGGGGAGCCGTGATCTTCGATTTAATTTTTGAACATGTTCAAAAGAGCGGTACGTTAAAGGCATCCGTAGTAATATTTACTAAACCGAAGTTTAACGTAGTCTAACGTAGTCTAACGAAGTCTAGCGTAGCCTAACGTACTTCGTTACGTACTTAAATGTACTCTAGCGTACTCTAATGTACTCTACCGTGCACAACACCAGCATCGACAGTCTTGATCCAAACATGTTTAATTAAAAAAAATAAGACAAAATTTCACAGACCTGCTATGTTTGAAAAACAAGCGCAATGGCCGTACCACACCGCCGGCTGGCTGTTATACTCCGTGCGGGGTTGCTATTTACCGTAGTTTGACGTTCTTTAGCGTAGTCCAGCGTAGTGGCTACCGCAGTCTCTCGTACTTAAGCGTAGTCAGACGTACCACTCCGTACCTGTCCGTGTGCAAGCTGTACCCACATTAGCGTAGTCTAGCGTAGTTGAATGTACTTAAACGTACTTATCCGTACCCTTCCGTGGCCAACCACCGTACCTTAACGTAGTTCAACGTAGTTCCACGTAGTTTAACCTAGTTTAACCTAGTTTAACGTACTTACACCACGTTTGACCCACATTAAATTACCCTACGGATCACTACGTCCATTACCGCAAGTATGACCGGCCCTTGAATACGGACTTTGCTGGTAGACTTTGCTGGTAGGCAAACTCCAAACACGAGCTCCAAACTTAAATCGTACCCCTACCTCTAATAATAACTCCAATTTCTAATCTCAGTCGACACATTCGACAAAATGAGAGTAAGGCAAATACCCTATAGTAATCCGTATTATCCAAATGTGTAGTCTCTAAATACGACATTTGCTATACAGAAGACAAAATGGGAGTAGACAAGCTCCAAATATGCGCCCAACTCTAAATCGTACCCAATCCACTAATCTATAGCTAATCCTAATCCTAATCTTCTATACTACTAAAAGAGGAGGCTCTGTCTGTTTGTCTGTCTGTCCGGCTATGCAAATCGCCATGCCTTGAGGTATGACGCTCACATTTCAAGTGATGATTGCTACTACGTTTGGGGGGGGGGGGGGGGGGGGGGTAATCTGGTAATGGTGAAAGGGTATCAAATTACATCGAACGGAAATTGATTTTTGTTGACGTTTTGAGCCCAACAATGTCTTTTTGGGGGCGAAATGGTGAAAGGGTATCAAGTTACATCGAACGGAAATTGATTTTTGTTGACGTTTTGAGCCCAACAATAGCGTCTTTTCGCTCTGCGACGGGAGTGTGGCTACAACGCTAATCTTAGCGGGGGGTCGCACTCAGAGCGAAGATTTCCGCGTAGCAGCCAAACCTAGGACGGTATTTGACCGAATTAACGTCGGTCGTAGAGCCGCTACGCGGGTACGTGATCAGCCAATCAGAGCGCTTGGACGGCGAGGCTCGCTGCCTCACGCGTTTCATGCACTGATTCGTACACAAGCGCTGCATGCACAGTATGTTGTGATTTGTACTGCCTATACCGTATGCTTATAGTACAACATGCATGATAAATGGAACGAGTGAAACTCCCGCGTATTCAGAATTGCGAAACTGCAAATAGATCGCGACGGTAGCCAGAGTACGGGGACGGTCACAGCGGATTTAAATCCCCCGTCGCCGCACATGCGTCGCAGAGCGAAAAGACGCTACTGTCTTTTTGGGGGCGAATGTAGCCCCGGTAAATTCCATATGGCTAAGCGGTACTGCCTAACTGCCAGAATGTATTCATCATTATGTGCATACACTATTAGTATGGTACGTGATGTACACATACCGTACCTGTATGCCTACAGTTTGTTATGTTGTGTGCATGCATGCAGTGCACATGTCCTCTACCCGTATGCTACAGTGTGTTGTGTGCATGCAGTGCACAGGTCCTCTAGTTATTCCCAATATTTAGCAATTTATAAACGATTTTTTTTCTCCAAGTGTATACAATGAGAGTAGATTCAACGGGTGTGGACCAAGTGGAAAGTTATCCATGTTGTGGCGTATCATATAATCTACATAATCCTTTTCTTTTGAGTGTAGAGGGAAATACCAAGGTTAGACGTTCCCTCCGGCCAACGTGAAATCAGTTGTAATGATGCAAATGCATGCGACATAAAAATATTTATTTTTCTCGTATTAAATTTCACAAAGCACATGGAGCTGTCACTATAAACATGTTAGAAATAGATACTACTGCCCCGAGCAATAAATGTCGTGTAAAGCCCGGCCGGCGCAGACAGAGCCGACTCGACCCGATCCGACTGGGTTTCAGCCAGATTAACTCCGTATGCGTTGCCTCAGGACTCCGGTTTTGCCAGTCAAGAGCCAGTCGGAGGTCATGCAAGGCAGATTCAACATGTTGAATCGGCTCCGACTGAGCGAAACTGCCTATAGCCTGACTGCAAACCAGTCGGATCGGGTCGAGCCGGCTCTGTCTGCGCCGGGCTTAAGACACATCTGTACGACACATCTGTACGACACATCTGTACGACTTGAAAAGTTATAACATGCATGGTTATGATTTGTAACACGTCTATAATATGTGTTTTTTTAACGCAGTAACTAATCGAAATATTATCTAGTTTTGTTAAGTGTGATTTTCCATTCGTATTGTACTATCATGTAACGTATGATATGTGAAATACAAATAATCATAACTGATGAAATTGCGACATTATTCATCCTTGAAATTCTCCAGCGTGTGCAGACTAACGTTGGTCCAGATACTATCCACTGACACTTTGGACTAACTTAATGGTTCATTATGAAAACAAAATAACGTAAACAACTTGTCAAATTCTAAACAAATCTCCAGATTCTATATTTTCTTGACTCACTTGCGTCTTTTCGGGTGAAGAGATCGAACTGTTCATGCGTCTTGGGTTCTCTGTAGCCTACTGTGCCCAGCGTGTGTAGACTGACGTGTGCAGACTGACGTTGGTCCGTATGCAGACCTGCGGCACCTCGGACTGAGTTATTCATTTTTCATTACTAAACAAAGATACAAATCATCCTAAATTCTAGTACAGAAATATTGTAACATTGTAACATTGTAACATACCGCAACTTCTCAAATTCGAGTAAATCTCTAAATTCCACATGTATTTTTTATATACTCACTTGCATCTTTTCGGGTGAAGAGATCGAACTGTTCATGTGTCTTGGGTTCCCTGTAGGTGCCCAGCGTGTGTAGACTGACGTTGGTCCAGATGCAGACCTGCGGCACCTCATATTGCGTGTAAGGCGGGATGTACTTCAGCAATTCGTTAAAGATGAACGAGCGACATTTGAAGGACGTCTCCTGTTGTGTGTAACAATAGTAAAGGATTGCGTTAATGACACAAATTATGTATTATTACATGTTTATGAATAAGCATTTAATAGAGTTGTGTTACATACTAAAATATGTTAACATCACATGACAGAGGTTAACCAATAAATGACTCGCATTGACCAAGTCAGATGACATTATAATATGTGATGTAATGCAATTCAATACCGTACATATCCTTTAAATGACTTAACAAAATTATAACGATAATATTATAACACTAAATAACATCATGTGTAAAACGCATTTAAACGTGAATTTGATACTTTGTAGTCGAACCGGTTTTGTATTGGATGAAGTATTTATTTCATGTTTTAATAATTATTATCAAATATCTTGTTTTTTTTGTTCTGTAGTTAGTAAAAGAGTGATAACAAAGACAGGCCAATGCCCTTTGTTATTCCCTGACAACACTTCACGATGCAATAATATACGTCGAACCGGTTTTGTATTGGATGAAGTAATTATTTCATTTTTTAATATTTATTATCATTTTTTTTGTTTTTTTTTGTTCTGTAGTTAGTAAAAGTTGATAACAAAGACAGGCCAATGCCCTTTGTTATTCCCTGACAACACTTTACGATGCAATAATATACTATAGATAATAGCTGGAAAAATGCGCTTGTTATATAAAATAATAGTTATTGTTATCGTATTGTTGAAAAATAGTGATATTATGATATTGTAATGGAATTTTCTCCCAAAGCGTGGCCACAACTTGGCATGCATGACTAAAAGAACTGATACTCTATGCAATTTGTATGGAGCATCGGTTCTTTAAGCCACGTCTGCCTAGTCATGGGCACGCTTTAGTAGGAAATTTTGACATTGTAATAGTATCTTCAAAAACAAAATTATTTACTAATGGCGTGCCATACCTGCAAACAATACGAGGGCCACACTCTTCCACCGTTTATAACCTCTGTCCCCTTGTACTGGTTATTGGGCCATCGCTCGTAGCTGATAGTGGGCCCCCAACATCCGGGTAAATGAGCCTCAGAGATTTGTAAACATCCTGGCCTGCCAAGCAAATACATTATCGATGATAAAAAGCTTATTAATCAGTTTGCCAAGTTTTCCTGCTCAATTTAGATAAATATAAATATATATTATGCACCATGAACGGTGATACGTTTTTAATTATCCTTATACTAGTTATTGGGCAACCGTTCGTAGCTTATAGTAGCCTCCATCATCCGGGTAACTATGCTCAACATTTTTTTTAAACGCCCTGACCTGTCAAACAAACGTAATGCAGTACATTGCAAGCTTACAAGTTGTAACTATAAATATAAATACATCTTATACATCTTATTCATCATTGGACAGGTGATACATTTTGAACATCCTTGTTTTGGGTAAATGGCCAACCTTTTGGTCTAACTGATATAGTGGCACCAATATCGGATATTTATTAAGGTGACAGATTTGTTAAAACGTCCTGAACTGCCATCAACTTCAATATACCGAGATAAAAATGTGCAATAATTAACAACATAATTATTTACAAGGAATATTTACAATAAACATTTCCTACCAAACAGTTTACATTATTATTACCCCACCCGCCCCCCCCCCCCCCCCACCCCCCCCCCCCCAAAAAAAATACCACGATGTTTTCCTTGACAAACTAAACACATGATGAAAATTACATTCACACATAAAACATATAATACAATAGCGTCAAATGTGATCGACATTTCCCCCCTTACCCAGGGGGCAAAGGGGGGTTTAGCAGCTTTTTGTCTGTTTGTAAAAGGTTGGTCACCAGAAATGGCTTCTAGGACCCTATAGGATCACAACCTAGGTGGACAACCTCGCGAACTAGCTACTGAAGTCCACAGAATGAGGTTTCAAGGAAAATCACACCCGTAATACACTAAATAGCGGTGTTTTAGCCTTAGGGGTCATGAATACCCAGTCACACATCTTGTTCAATTACACTACAATGCACTGCTGATTCCAGATTGTTGTTTCATGAAAGACGTCCCTAAGGTCCTGCGCATCGTTTGATACTAAATTTGAGGCATATTGCATCTTTGGTTACTGTGTCACACGTCGTTACAACGTGATACATCACGTAACGGACGTGAAATTCGTATACAGCGCGTATGTATAAAAGGCAACTAAATTCTTAAAAATGAAAAATAGGCTATATTTCGATCTTTAAACATGTAATTCGCATTTTAGACAGCTATTAAGAGCATTATATAATGAAACTAGGTAGTTATAAATAATAAAACACATAAGCATTAACAACAATGAAATACATAAGAACATGAGTTGTTAATGTACTAATTTGTTTAGATGTGGTTAAATTACTATATAAAATGATACAAAATATATCCACAATTGTACATAATGCTTATCCCGTGAACGAGATACACGGGAGGAGGGAAGGGGGGTGTTCAAAAGACCAGCATTTCATCAATGGACTCCAAACATAATTATAATCGAGGTCTACCCACCCAGTTTGGTGTGTCTGTAGTGTGTCTGTAGGCTTACATGACACGTTTGAGGCCAAGTTTCATTCTAGGTCTAAAGGAGATATATCTGGAAAGTTGGTTCATGTTAAAGATTGGCCCACATAAATGTCTCATATGACCGTTCTAGAAACAAAACCTAGCTGGACTAGCTGCTGGAAGTCCATATGAAGCGAATCTTGAAAAGTATCTAACAAATAAACACTAAATGCAGCCACCTCTACAAACAGAGTTGAAAATTATGCTCCCTCTATGCTGCATCTCCATTCATCCATCCCACACCATACTTCTGGCCAGAATCGTGTCATCAGGGATAAAGAGATAACGAGAAAAGGTGTTATGCGCTATATAAAGATGTTTCATTATTATTATTATTATTAAAGAGGATGTAGTCAAAGTCAATGACAACCGAACTGTAAAAGGACAGTGGTTGTTAATGCAATGTGCGCCATATAATACGTCACTGGCCATCCCATAAAGGTGAAGCATTTGAAGCAGTCACTGAACGGCACGCAAATCTATTGCTGGAAGAATTTTCTTTCGGTACTGATATTATACACCTTTGTTAAACATATACATTTACGTTTAGGCCAGCCTGAAGTCTGCTGAACAGGAACAGAGGTGTGCCTCTTTCAAAATGAGCCAAAGTCTATAAAGTCAGTGGGAAACGTGCAGCTCCTGATCCACAGGAGTTTTCACTAAGCTACCAAAACAATCATTTTGAGCTTACCCTGTGAAAGGTGGTGAGATTATGGACAGCTTGAACCTTAGCTTGGTCAAAGCCATCTGTACATTGGTGGTGGATAGAAAGAAAAGAGTTGTTCTCACAGTGTCGTCTGCTATGGAGGTTCCTGTCGGCTTGGATCTACACACCAGGCATGAAGAGACTGTTACAAGGGTCTTACTTGATACATTCTACAACAGAGTAGTTCACAGAGTCGACAGAGTAGTTATTCATGCCATTGACACTGACGTCACAAGCACGTCTCACTGATCTCTCAGAGCTGTGGGTGAGGACAGCCGAAAATTGGCACATATTGACACTGCTGGTAAAAAAACCTGCCAATACTTTAACAGATGACATTATCACTTGGATACAAGAACTCGCAATGGATGTGTACATCACCAAAGCAGACCCATGAAGTCATACATGTCAAGCTGTCTACCAGTAGCAAAAATCATAGTCATACGCAGAACTTCATTGCTCTTTTCTTCTTGAGGTTTGTCTTGTTAGGGTGTATAAGGTGTTGAGCGTCATAAGTCGTGTCTTCTTCTTCTCACTGGAAAAGGACCCTGTTATAGTGCCTTCAAACACCTCCTTTTCATGTTGGTGAGGTATTTTTTGTACCGGAACACTACACATTTGATATGTTCCTAAATGAATGTGTTGATGATGTGTACAGTTTGGTTTCCACTGCTGCCATGACCTCGACTACAGCTCTTTATCCCCGATGGCACGACATAGATCATGATATTTGCTGCATAAACTGATGAATGATGAAGGTGCAGCATATTATATTTCAACTCGGCAGAGATGAGTGGTTTGGTGTAGTGAGTGGTTTGGTGTAGACGTGTTATTTTACGCTTGACGTGGACTTTCAGCAGATAGTCAACAAGGTTTTGCACACAGTTTGTGTTCCTATCTAGAAAGTCCTATACGTCACTTCTAGGGACAATCTTTAATAATAATACCCCTTCCAAGTTTCATAATGTACCTCCTTTATAAGATCTAGTAGGAGACTCTGCTTTAAACTTGTAATGTAAGCCTTCAGTTACACTTCGTCCCTTCTGGGTGAGTAATTTTTTTTGGAGTCTACTGATGGTCTTGTGACCTCCACCACCCCCCCCCCCCCCACATAAATACACACACACATATACACAAACGCACACACACACACACACACACACACACACACACACACACACACACACACACACACACACACACACACCTATGTATCTGATACAAATGATGAAAAGTTATGATTTATCGGATGGGTTTTGTATTATTTTATCGCAATCTAAACAAATTAGTACATTAACAACTCTTATGCTTATAATGTATTTGTTTGTTTTTGATTGACTTTGTTTTGTATTGAATTATTAATTTACATAATTGGTGTCATTGTTTAATGCTATTAAGGTATTTCAAATCAAATTAAGTTTTAAAAATTAAAATATAGCCTATTATTAACTCTTAAAAGAGTTATTTGCATTTCATACATAAGCGCTGTATTCGAAATTTCACGTCCATGTGTGACGCATCACGATGTAACGACGTGTGACACAGTAACCAAAAATGCAATATGCTCACATTTGGTATCAAACGATGCGCAGGACTTTAGGGAAGACCTCCATGAAAAAACTATCTTGAATAAGCAGTGCATTGTGGTGTAATTGTGTTAGATGTGTGACTGTGTATTCATGACCCCTAAGGATAAAACACACTATTTAGTGTATTATAGGTGCGGTTTTCTTGAAACTAATCCTGTGGACTTCCAGTAGCTAGTTCGCGAGGTTGTCCACCTAGGTTGTGATCCTAGAAGGTCCTAGAAGTCATTTCTGGTGGCCAACCTTTTACAACAGGCAAAAGCTGAAAACCTAAAAAAATGGTGGTTTGCCCCCTGGGTACCTAGGGTGGAGTGTAATTCTTAGACGCGTTCTTCTGATTAATCAACGTGTAGTGACGTTATGATCGATTAGAGGCTGCCTGAATAATAAAAATATATATCTGATGCGTGGGTTATATATTGAAGGCGAAAATACGTGCAAGGAAATAACGGATTTAATATCGAGTCTATAAGGAAACGGCTTAAAAACGGAGGATGAAGCGAAAAATGAAGTGTAACAAAATAAGTGAGAAATTCTTTGTTAATCAAATTATAAGAATATCTTACGACTTACTTTCTAATTATATCAATTATAACGTGTCATTAACAGTCAGGTTGATTTTAATTATGAATTTTGATTTTGGTATCCCCAATTCTTAAAACATTTACAGTAAATGCGGTGGTTCACTTCCGTTAGTTAAGAGCCATCAGTCATATCGACAGTAGCACAATACATTAATAAAGGGACTTAGTAACATTGTCCAAATCCTTAAAATACAATTGGAAATCTAGCAGTTCTCTCATACCTTGTTTAGTTCGTATTAACAAAACAAAACATGAGACAGGTTTCAGTTTTCCAAATTTCCCTTTCGTTACAAAGATATGTACGATTGAAGTTTTCAGATAATAAAATATCCGTTGGATATTTGAAACGGTGTACAAAGTGAGTGCTGTGAATTAGTGAATATCACTTTGCATTTGTGCTCATTTGTGCTCGGCCATATAACATCCATTTGACTTGAAATTTTCACGCAATACCCTGTGGACATAATAGATAACAACAATATACATTATATCAACCAATCATCACTTTTTGCACATGTCAACAAAGTTACTAGATCCCTTTAATTAGTAATATACAATTATAGAAAGATGTAATAAAGAATATAACATAATAGCATAGGAACATTGTAAAATCAAGCTTCGGAGAAATAAGGAAGAAGAAGTAAGGTATGAAGGGTACAGTATCTGTATTTAAATTGGTAATTTTCAATGAAAATTTCAATCGTCATTAACGACAATTATCCGATGATAATGGTATATAATTAAAGTATCAAATAACAATTCTGTAAGATTGTATACAGTTAATAAATCACGTTAAAGAGTTTAGAAACCATTTCATCAGAAAGATTTTGTGTCCTTCAATCATCGATATATTTACTTTTCACTCTTTCTAAACCTATTACAGATTGAAGAGACATTTCGCACTTATTTGTGAAACATATCGATCCTCATCGGGCATATCAGTGGGGACTTGAACAATTATTTGATATGGGTTGTCGCCCGAGGGGCTTTAGTACCTCATCCATTAAACCAAGTAGACTTTATTTTAAATGTTTCTCATCCGCATTATTTCACCAAGTAGTCTTTATTTCAACAGATGGTGTTCCTAGAATGAATATAGATTTCTGACGTATTTTCCTCGAAAAAAACTTAAACGCAATCCTTAACCTATTTGAGCGGGATATTCCGGTATAATCTAATAGCCAGTTTACATTACAATGTACTTAATAAGAAAGTGTTCCTCTGCAGACTTCCGTAGGTTTAACATACTTTGCAAAATCCGACTTTAGGATACGGGCCGTTGAGAAATAAGAACAGTATATTCATGGAATCGGGGGAAAGAACTGGTTCATATAATATGATATATCTTACCTAAAATTGAACACGTACGTGCACACTTTATATATTTCTCTTTCTGAAAATAAGCATGGGCAAGATGCATTTCAAAATTGCGCCCAAAACCGTCCCGACTCTGGAGGGATGAAACCAATTTGGTGATTATAGCAGACGAATACAGTTGCCAAGAAGAAACTGGGAAAATTTAGGATCCATATTTTGTTAAATATAGGTTATAGGGTAATCTATAAGTTGTATAGGTGCTAAGGTAATCTATATTTTGGGTAGGATGTGCGTCGTAGCGCGTTCCCGTGGGATGTTCTGCCTTCGGGGCTATATCATTTGTATCTTCTCTGCACGAGCCGTTGAACTATTTCTTTTGGAAACCTTTCGAGAGATATATGACTATACGTTAGTGAATTCAGGAGTAATATCGTATGAAAAGTATCAACAAAGGGCTAGGACAACTTTGATAAAATGAAGGAGATTTGGGGATTCATTTTTACATGATCCAGAGGGTGGATGTTGTATGTTTCCACCCAACCATTTGACTGCTTCTAGGTGAGCCCTCTCGAGATGAGATTTTCGGAGAAATATCCGAAAAATAACAATCAAAGGGTAACAAAATAAAAAGTTGGAAGGATATGAAAGCTAGGGGAGGAGATATTTCACGTGTATATAACTCTCTCCCAAACCGATCCGTGGAACTGTTTTTAACCCTCCCAAAACGCGAATGATTAGAATTTCGGGGAAGGATCTTTGTAAAAGAGAAAACCCAAGGGGTAAAACAAAGCCGTAATGGTTTGGGGGAAGATTTTTTAGGTAGGCCCTATATTTCAGCTGGACAGGGTCGCAAGTCTTCCATGAATGTGGTAATTGTTTTCCATTTAAACCTTCCCGATATTAGATGAGTTACTAGGAATGTCGGAGACAGTATTGATATTTGACAAAAGAAACCTAACACCGACTAAGAAATTTGAAAAGGGGGGATGTATCCGGTGGGTTTGCAAGTCTCTATGAGATCGCTGATCTGTTTCTCGTTTAACCCTCTAAGAAATGATGCTGAGAATATAATATTACGAGATAAATCTTTACAAGGGTAACAACCACGACTAAGGTATGATTTACTCACTAAATTAAGTGTGGTGTAAGAAATCAAAGTATACAAGGAATACATACGTGTTATACGAATAGTAGTTCCTCTTTAACGGGTTAAAATGATTTGTCCCGGACTTATATCTGTATATGACAGGGCATTTTCCGTAAGACCTGTTGAACTGCTTCTTGTTCCTGCCTCCTGAGAGATGTGACTGGACAATGAATACATTTTATATTGTGTTTATATAATTACGCCCGAAATAATATCTCCGGTTTCGGGGTCTATTGGGACACGTGCGTTATATTTTGAATGTCAAATTTCTAAAGGGTTAACAAATAGAAGTCAGAATAGCTCTCAAAGAGAATGTGAATATAAAAGATGACAGCTGCTTCCATTAAGTGAATGAACCCCTCCAGCGAAATGCGAACTAAATGATGAAGGGAAATGTCCAAGGAAAAAAAACATAGAATATATCGAGAAAAACAATACAATGTAAAAGGGATAAACATAATATTAAAAAGTATGCAAATTATAAGCAGAATAATAAGCGAAGAAAGAAGACGACAACATATGACAACATATAAGTAGTACAGTGATACATTATGACAATGGAAATGTGCATTTTAAGTAAGAGTATACTAGTTGGATACATTTTGTCATATTACAGTATCATTATAGAAGAAACACTTCGGTCTACAGGATGACTATAAATTCTCGTATCAGCCAATAATTCCATTGTATACCATTGTCCTTCCATTGACAAACGTTTCATTTCCCGGACATGCACCCACCTTATTACAGGGCAAATCTAACCAATTCATAATTCGCTCCTTAGCTCTTAATCTAGGAAATGTACACTCAACTGCGATTCGATAATAGACAGTTAACAAAAACATCGCAATTGTACTCCTCCTAAATATCTGTTTTACTAAACAATATTACAAACAAAACATGAAGTGCCATGAATAAAGGAAAACTACGCTAATAATAAAACAATAGTACAATTGGTTCTGCACCGACGAATCATTATCTCTTTTGGGAGTTGCTCCACAGAAACTGCGTCAGGCTCCACTTCTGAAAATACTTCATATTTATCAAAGAAACCCCTATTTGTAGACAGTTATTTTTTTAACAATATTTATTCAGGCTTATCACACTTAGGTCTTACAATATGTAAGTACATTGTTGTATATGACAATAATCCCCTGAATTCATTATGTATTATTTGATTTCCCGGACAAGCCCCCACCTTGTCACGGGACGAATCGAACCAATTTAAAGGTTCTCAGACATGCGAATGCATGTTGAAATTTACTTGTTTCTATTAGTATACACATCAAATATCTGTAAACTATTTGACCTACATATGTTTTGTATACTTTTAAACATTTTAGCAATTGTTTTCTTCAGTTTGCTATGCCCCATCTCTAAAGAAAAAATATCAAGAGTAAAATTCCCCCTTTGTCTTCACTTGTCAATCATTAGTCAGTTAACCGGAGATCTATAAAATACATACTTACAAAAGAACATGCTCGCAATAACATGCACTGCATGTTTCCATACAATAGCTTATCAATGATTTTCTTGTCCTAATCATGGTTGAGCTTATCTGACATAGCAACGGCTATTGAAATTGAAAGTGTGTCAGTTAGAATAGTATTCAAACAGGTGATGCTATTGTGAGCATGCCCCCACCTTGGGTGAAGTTGCATTCCACCCTGTATTGTTCATCTTATCAGTAATTGAGTATTGATTAACAGATGATGTCACTGGGGGAATTTTACTCTGCATGGAGACTTTTTTTTTTGAGGTGGGGCATAGCAAACTGAAGAAAATAATTGCTTAAATGTTTACAAATATACAACATATATGTAGGTCAAAAAGTTTTATGTATACACTAATACATAATGGTTGAAGGCAACGTGCATTTTGATTTCAGGGAACCTTTAACATTATATCCCCAGCTCATAGAAATACAATACTATACAACATGTTTATACTCACACTGTGGGATAGGGCAGTAGTCCCAAGATATGCCGAAGTCGTCTAGGTAGTAGCACCACGGTCTCTCCTCGTTATTCGGGTTACGGCAGAAGTTTTGAATCAATCCTAGTTCGTGAAAATAAAATATAGATTATTCAAACATAAGGGAGAATGACCAGAAGTCGATTAAATAAATGAAAATAACATATGCCAGGTTGGAAATAAAAAGGAAAAAACCCATATTGATGTTTAATTATGATTTAAATATTTAAGAGTTCATAACAAGTTTTCTTTTATTTGATTATGGCAATGACGTACTATATTACAGGATAAACATGAATATTATCCCTATTTCTATTAAAGACAAATACCATTCATAAAATATTTCCCAAACCAAAATATTTTATTTTTTAAAAAGTTTGTTTAAAAGTTTTCTTTTTTAATTCAGTAAAATTGTCTTGATTTTTGTTCGATAGATCGGGTGCATGTATTGTATGCATTAATTTTGAAATCAACTTCGGGTATCATCTTACCATCTGATGGGTAGGCGCCTGGATTTACTGGTTGGTCCAACATGTCATCCCAGTTGTCGCACCGATGGCCAGTCTTCGTGAATATCGCATAATCATGCAAATGAGTTCTTCATTCATTACAACTTAACACTATTACTTATTCATCTCGTTTAATTGTCATAAGTTAAATGCAATAATGTACTATTCTTACCAGCTGATGGGTATGTGTCTGGATTAACTGGCTGGTCCAACATATCATCCCAGTTCTCGCACCGATGGCCAGTCTCCGTGAACATCGCACTGTCCTGGTAGTCCGTGCCATTGCCGATCATGCAGCCCGCGTGCGCTGTGTGAAAGAATACATGCATTGTAATACATAAATACATTATATAACTAAATAAGTCAAAATAAGCAAATATTAAAATAGGGGCATAATCAAATTAAATAATAAAAAAGATACAACTACACGAATATATTTACTAATAAATGTGTAATTTTTAATTAGCTTAATCATTATTGTTTTACACTATACGATAACAACAACAAAATAATTAGCATTCAAAATAATTTAATACATTACTTCCATCGTCGATTTATTATCGAAATAAATGTTGAACTTTTTGTCCGGAAGTTTGGAAGTTCAACTGGGAACTCTATTAAACCCAAATTGTTCTTAAATAATGGTTATACACCGCTATGTAATAATGATTGTTATTTGTCATTGCAAGTATACTTACCATCACATGGTGGTATACTGCAGTGAGGGAAGTATACAAAGCTTTCGTTCTGGCCCGGCCGGGTGGAGTTGATAACGCACTGTGGTGCTGGCGATTCTGGGACCAGCACTCGACAGAAATTCTCCTCAAGATCTAACGTAGCGACTGAGAAAAAAATAAACGAAACAAATCTAATATAATGTTAACACTTAACATGAAAGAATGCGTTCAGTTAAATGAATGGTCTTACAGGTGTAATCATTAGTTATGATACTTTAGTGAGGGAAGTACACTTAGATTTCGTTCCGGCCGGACCGGGTGAGTTGTTGATCAAGTACTGCGGACCAGAATGTACCCCTAAATAAATAATATGACAACAATCATAAGAGCTAAGCAGGTACCTAGGTTAAACATTAATAATAACAAAAAAACACACATGGTGTGCCCCCTATCAGTCCGACCACGCAACGCCACAGGTCAAATGGACGGCGTGGATCTGTATTGCCATTTCATTATGCAAATTTTAGAACAAAGAACGTTTTCTTTTCGAGTCTACACGGCCAGAAACATTGCCGTAGGCTTGCCCAAGATATACATACTACTACAGTACAAATAACGTACACAAAGCGCAAAACAACTCTGAATTTAAACTGGTTTATTCACCTCATGTTTATACATGTACTCCTAGGTCATTGATCACCTGGATCAATACCGAACATAGGGCAAGAAAATTTTTTTTTTTAATGTCAGATCGTACAAGGGGCTCGACATCTTTTTATCAATATTTTCTTGGAACAACCATAACCTTATGGAACTGCTTTTTCCAACTGATCAATCTTGATTGATGATTGATGATATCCCTGTCACACATATCCGTATAAAGCCTTCCTTATGGAATGCAATGAAACGAGGCCATTCGGTGGCAATGTCGTGGCTTATCCGTGGCAACACGTGGCGATACGTGTATGATAATACGTGACGATAATGGCAGTAATGGGTTTTCGTGCCAAATTCAAAATGTTCACCATTCGGCCACGACATGACTTGTGTTATCAGCTAGCTCTGCCTTCCCGTGAGTGGGCACGTGGGTACACACTGTTAAAACGCTGTGTAAAAATGGTCGTTAAATCTTTTCATACAACTTTAGGTGTAGTATGATAAGTTGTATAAAGAAGGGTTGCGTGAAGCGGCCATTGTTCAAGCGTTGAAGAAACGTGTTAAATCACGTGATAGTATCGACCGCAAAATCACCGCGTCAAAACCTCTTTTGTCCCTTCGCAAACCAAGCGAACCGAGATAGCGCAGTCGATAGAGAGTGAGACTTATAACCAAAAGACCCCCGGTTCGAATCCTACCCTTGCCGCTTTTACATCTTGTTTTGTATTTGCTTATTTATTCTAAACAACAGTTGTAGAACAGTTGTAGAACAAATTAAAACAACAGTTGTGTAAACTTTAAACAACTGGGGTTGTTGAATGTTTTCAACAACAGTTGGATGGTTCATAATTTTATGTCAAACAGCGGTTGTTGAAAAATGTCAACAAGTTGTTGGATTTGTTTACACAGCGTTTTAACAGTGCAGTTCTGCCACGTATCGCCACGGAATAGCCACGAACAAAAAAGCCCCGTTTAATAGCATCCCACAAACATGCCAATACGTGGCTCTAACGGGAAGGCTATACGAACATGTGTGACTGGGACGTTACTCAAGGCCACGATCGATTTCACTGTTCTGTACTACAACGGTGACAGGCGCATACTAATGAAGGAATAAGGGTCGAGGTTCTAATTCTTGGATTCTTCCTATATACCCGCATTTTCCAATTTGTCAACGAACGTAGAGTCACGGGGATCATTAGATGTCGAACAGCTGAGCCATGATGATGCGGCTCTCGTTTTGAACTAATTTGGTCTCGTCAGTTCTAATCAAAGCGGACCCGCGCAGCCAAATTTTACATCTCGGTTAGCACGAATTAGCGGAATATTCATGAGAGCATAGCCTGTGCGTAATTTATTTCTCGAAAAGAAAAAGCAGCGCTTATTATTGACCGTTCGGTTCTCAAATCGACGAAAATGAAGACAGGTACTACATGTAATATATCTGAAAGTATAATGACTGCTAGCAGTGGCGTAGCGTGGTCGGACTCATTTTGGGCACACCTTATGTTTGTCTGTGTTTTTTTGGCACGGATTTCCCCCATATGTATTTATTTATTCTGGTAATATTCTTTAATATTGTCGACATTCATCACTTTGTTACCACACTGTGATACACGTTGTGTTCCTAATGTTACACACAATGCACAGTGTGCGCGATCAGTGTGTGGCCACAGTGTGCTCACACTGTGTATTCGTTTATGGCTAAATTGTACTTATTAATATAGTGGTATCACTATGTTGATACTTTGGACAGGCTCAAACTTATCACGGTATAATGTTCAGTGGGTTCACAATATTGTCCACATTGTCGGTCGTCCAAATAACATCTTTGAGGTAATTCGTCTGAATACAACATTTGCTATCTCTATCGAAATTGATTTGAATTTGCCGCCAACATGACCTAATATTGCCTGAAATAAGCTGATTTTAACCGAAAATGCTGTTTTTCCAAAATATGTTTTGCTTCCGCCCCCCATGCACAATGACATGGTTTTACCCGAAATCTGTTTCCTTACTGATTTCTTTTATCTGGGGGAGGGTGGGGGGGGGGGGGGGGGGGAGCTTTAACATATAGAGGCATCACTTAGCCCATCTCTACCTGGCTATGTTAGTCTCTACCTTTTCCATATACTGTTGAAGGATACATGATCGTTTACCACCGGCGTAAATATTCAAATAAATTGACAAACAAGTACAAAAATCTCAGCTTCTTATATACTATAGCAGGTGCAGTTTCTACATCTGTATTATAAATTAAATTATGTATAATATTGACAGCATGTACGGTTTCATT
Source organism: Echinarachnius parma (assembly GCA_037951105.1). Taxonomy (NCBI): domain Eukaryota; kingdom Metazoa; phylum Echinodermata; class Echinoidea; order Clypeasteroida; family Echinarachniidae; genus Echinarachnius; species Echinarachnius parma. The sequence continues at coordinate 64,609 of JBAMJV010009187.1, forward strand.
TTCCTGTGACATGTGTATTTCTAGTTGCTCATGCATCTGTGTACTAATCATCTTTATATCATTTTCCGAAAAGGAAACAATATATTGATTACTTCAGAGAAAATAAAGTAAGGGAATACAATCATGATATATAATGACATTGCTCTTCACTGCAGGTGCACAATTAGTTACAAAAACATTATAACAAAATAGAGAAATACATGTCCTTCAGGAACATGTGCAGTTTGTGCACGTCTGATCTAACCAAGGAGGTTTAATTTATTAAACCTCGTTGATCTAACTACTTTCAAAACCTTTCCGCGGCCCCTGCGTCATATCCTCTGAGAAAATGATAGTTGTATGTCCAATATTAATTTGTAAATGTTTGTTTGATCAATACACAGAAAGGACATTTATATTTATAAACGGAAATAACATTTATCCTGTCTTATTTTTGGCAGGTGCGTGCTCTACATAATTACGTAAAATGTTATTTCTTTGGAACAAATTCCCGCTCTTGCATGTCTTGCACGTATTATCATAATCATGGTAAGTTTCCTGCGAATAATTCACTCTTCAAATCATTTTTTCTCATTATTCTTTAATTTCTTTTGACATAAAAGATTCCGAGATATGTAATTTAACCACACTATACATATGAACTAATGAGATCAGTGTGGAAGGACTTATCCAAGTCCTTTGTGAATTTATGTGTTTGACATAATTATCTGTGTGTAATTGTTCATTAGAGGCTTTTCGCAAATGCTACGGAAGAGGTGAGTACGGGGGAAGCAACCAGCTGTGATCGTACCCGTACTCTGGCTACGTCGCGAACTATTTGCAGTTTCGCAGTGAAGAATACGGGGAACGTCTCCTTGCTCGAGTGAACAAGCGCGCTGATTGGCTGACCCATTGAAGTACTATAATTCAATGGGCTGACCACGCCGCTCCGTACTCGCTCTACACCCAACGCTAATTCAGCCGACAACCGTAGTAGATTTCCACGGTACGGGGGTATTTTCGGACTGAGTGCGACCACCCGCTGAAATTAGCGAACGAGAATCTCTCCGTAGCATTTGCGAAAAGCCTCTATTATCACTCTATATACAACACTTTTGTAAGCAGAAGCTGAAATTTGTGTGGGCAGATTTAGTTTATGTGGCAAAATGTCTGTGTGATGTTTTATATTTACGTAGTTAAGAAGAGCTCTATATTAAGCATAAACCGGCAAGTATGAACGCAGGTTCCCTTATTCTAGTTTGTGTTATGAGTTTACCGTATTTGTCGGTGTATTAACCGCACCTTAAAAAAAAAAAAAAAAAAAAAAAAGTGCGGCGAATACACGGGTGCGGCTAATACCGTATTAACCGCACTTTTTTTTCTTTTTTTATTAGGGGGTGCGGTTAATACACCGGAGCGGTTAATACACCGACAAATTATGTGTATAACTGTCTACATAATTCTAAACCTAATTCTGAACTATTTTTTATTCTGAAACCGTATCTTTTACGACCGTTTTGTAAATTACTAAAACAATAATTACAACTATTACTATGCTTTCTCGCAATTCTTACCGGACTTGCTCGCAAAGTAAAAATTTGATAGCACCGATAAATTAAACGTCCACTTCTGGCACACAATTTGTTTATTAAGGAAATAAGTTTACGGGTACATGTACTTCGTTGTTATGTGCAAAACATTAGTTTCGTAGACGAATTATTTTATTATAACATCTGTAAACGGGTAAGATATAAACAACTTTGAAAACAAGACAAAATGTGGATTGGAGAAGCATTACATAATTCTTATGCAGCTTTCATCCAACAATTTCATAAATTATAAACAAAACTGAAAACAAGAGACTACAAGGAGCACGGGCATAGGAGTGTCTGAAGCGTTAAAGGGGTAGTTTAGTTTTGGTAGAGAGGGCGCTGCACATCACAATTCTTTTGTGAGGTAATGAAAAACTGAGTGTCGAATTCGAGAGAACATGCAATTTTAATGGCAGAATAAACTTTATTCGGTCAAGATCGACCCAGAAACGGCTGAAATATCTAGAAATATATCTGATCTTATAATTATTTGGGGCCCAAATAATTAGATGATTTTTAAAAAAAATAAAAAAGCCGTTTTTTAAATAGTTGTTGATGATCTCTCTCTATTTAATCATTATTTCAATAAAACATCACATGCATAATTTTGTATGAAAAATTGCTCAAACAAATGCCTCTTAAGAAAGCGCCCTCTTGTGTTTTAATGGCTCATTTTGAATGATAACGGGCTTTTTACTTAGTCGTTTGTAATTTTGTATACCTTTCGAGCATGGTGGAGTTATAACTATTAGTTTATAATGTTACTGTCCAGGTTTGGTTACTAAAGTTCAGCCTTACAAAACTGTACTACCACGTGACGGTTTCATCAAAAAAATTTGCTATTTCATAAAATTATTCTGATAATTATTTTCGCCAACATGTCGTATTACAAGGCCTACAATCATACACGGATAATAACTGATATCTTAACTTTGAAATCAATCAATTTGCAATATTTGTTTAAAATATAAAATGTTACTAAGTACCTTTGAAAAGGTCGAAGGCAATACAAACGAAAAAAAAGTAAGCACAAAACTAATTTTGGATTCACAGAGAAGTTTACGCAACAACACATCAATATCAATCTTGATTTATTTCAAGAGATGATGCGAATAACTGAGAAAATTTGGCGTGAAATGTAATCACATGTAACATGTATTGCTGTAACTATTGTGGTAACTATACTATAATGATTTACACTGGTATTAATGCCGCCTACGCCCTTTAATAACATAAATATGATTTGTCATTTCGATATCTAACTCTTAATATGACGAAGGTATCCTATAGCTCGAAAAACAGAATAATGTAATACTGTATTATGGTTATCAGTCTGCTTCATCGGCACTATTATTAGAGAGCATGTTATTGTAAAATAACGACTTAACGACGTACAAAATATCAGTATAACAATAATTGCATGACATTAATGCGAGACATCAAATAGGAATGACATTTCTAATTCCCGTGGATTATATGTGAGGGATTCATTACCGTATATATGTAATATGATTATGGTATAACTTGATGTGATTAGACCCGACAGGGCATAGATCATTATAAAAACAGAACATGAAATACCCCTTTTTTCCAGCACGATCCTTGTCAGAAATCATATGAATAATAACATAAATGATTCAAATTCTGATTTTATAATAATCGGCCGAGAACTCTGCAACCTTTTCAACTCAGATTCAACCCCTTTTACGTGCACAATATGAGAAGGTCATGTTTATCATGTTTATATAATATATATATATTACATTGAAATATAGTATTTAAAACTCTCACGCCATTATCTTGTAAATAAAGGGTACCACCACCCAAAAATAGTATTATTATAAATGAAAGGTAACATCTTTAGTAGTCCATTCCATCAACAAGTTCAGAAAAATATGTTTCCAGAAAAAATATATAATTGGAAAACGCATCACCATTCTAAAGCATGCGTTCATGTGTATGCATGTACGAAGACTACCTTTGTCCAGAGCGAACGAATCGTCCGGGATTCTATTGTCTCCAAACGTACACGTGAATAGAATTGTCGCACTCGCAAATGTTTGGCGCGTATGGAACCATTAAATAATAATGGTTCCGTAAGTGGTGGTAATTACTAATTGCATTGTTTATGATTTACACAACCCTTTGCAAAATGTTGGGTATCTATTTGATATCACAAAACGGTACTAAAACATATAATTATGTGTTGTTCTTTGCCTGGTGGTCCCCTTTACATAAGATAATAGTGATTAAATCCCTTGACCGGGCGGGACCTTTGCATCATATTCAACCTATATTCAAACCCTGTTGAACAAATTAGACCAAACTAAATACGCGGCTCTTTACAAATTTTGTTTAGAAATGTTCATAACAATTTTTTTTAGAATTATCAACCCTTCTCAACAAATACATGTTCATATTTCTTACTATCTAAAATCTTGTACAGGTATACGGTCACTGCATACCGCGTCTTAATTCGGCTCCGTATCAATGTTGACGTGGAACGTCATATTTCATTTTATATGCCCGCGTTGACAGAAATAATCAAATACACAATAACACAACATGATCGAGCATTAAAATACGGACTTTCTCGCCCCCTCTCTCATTCTTTAACCCTCTTCAATGTAATTCGTCGCTGTAATTAAATGCCAATAATAACCAGACCCGTAGCAAGGATTGTCGCGGCCGAAAAAGGTGGATCTTGATATGATTTAATTTAATTGGAATGTGTTTCCACAAATGTATTTTGGTTTACCTGAGATAATGTTTGTATATACCGTTTTAACCAGGTGGAGTCATGTTTATCTGAAAGTTCAACAACAGTTTTGGGGAGTCTCTCACCCCTCTCCAAAATGTATATTCGCTTTTTTCATGACAGTGCCATAACTTGTCATTGAATGAGAAGAGTTGATACAAACTTTGAATTTAACCATTCAATGGAGAGCTCGTGGAAAGTAGAGAACAAATTGATCGGTGCGTGGAGACACGATCACGACAGGACACACCCTGGCGTGCAAACTTCACTATACTTTTTGTAACTGATCTCATGGGCAGTCGCGTACCCAGTATTTTCTTCAAGGGGGTGTTTAAGCTTCATTCAGTGGCGTAGATCCGTTTTGAAGGCTGGTGTTTGAACACCTAAAACACCCCCTCGGTACGCCTATGCTAATGAGTACCCATGGGCACGATCAATCTACCAAATTGCACCAGCATATACATGCACTTGATGGGGAATATATTATTATTCGTTAATCCTAACCTTCACCCGGATTCATAGGTGTAGCGTGGTCGGACTAATTTGGGGTGGGGGACGACACCCTTTCTTTACTTATTCCCTACTATGTAGTTATAATATATACATGTATTTCTTTATTTTTAAAGGATTTCTCTTTATTGCTTGTGTAATTCATACAATGAATAAAATGTGTTAACATTACCTTTCTCGTCAGTTAATCCAAAGGATGTGTTGAACATCTGCATGGGTACCTCACTCCAGTGCATACACGAGAAACAGAAGATGTTATCGCAGGCAATCGACCCGTTGCCTTGGTAAGACTTGACCCCTTGACCAGCGTTGTAACAGTCCCATTTTGCTGCAGACAGTTCAAAACAAGATAAAACATCACATTATTAAACGAAAAAAGGGATTTTAAGACCACCAAATGAACGGTGCCCATGTGCATACACGAGAAACGGAATACATTATCGTAGCAACCGACCCGTTGCCTTGGTAAGAATTGACCCCTTGACCATCGTTGTAACAGTCCCATTTGCTGCACACAGTTCAAAACAAGATAAAGCATCAAATTATCATACAAAAATTATGGGTTATGAAATATATTTTCATCATTATGAACATTGACCAATGTACTCACGAAAACAAAAACTAATCGCAGGCCACCGAGACTTGACCAGAGTTGCCACCAATCCTTTTTGCTGTAGAAAATGAATTATTTCTTGAAGCGTTCAGTAATAAAACCAAAACTTAAATATTTGACACCTAGCGTTCAGTAAACCAAAACTTAAAGATTTCATACCTAAAAATAATATTCTTGTAGATGATAGGTAACATTTTTAGTAGTCCATTCCACCAACAAGTTCGGAAAAAAAAATCACGTGTTGTGGCAAGATCGGTAGAGCGCGCGCTTTCTGATCTCGAGATCCCGAGTTCGAACCCTGCCCACTCCGTTTGTCAAGCCAATTGATCTACATTGCTGCTCTCTACCCAGGAGTATAAATGGGTACTTGGTCGGGTGTTAATTAGCCTTCAGCGCCCGTTAGGCAGCTGGGCTAGTATTCTCCCCAGGGAGTTGAGACGGTGCGCAAGATAATTGTGCGGGTTTGACCTGTACCTGATGACCAAGGGTAATAATAATGCGCTTAGAAACATTGTATTAAGCGCTATATAAATGTAATATATTATTGGTAAACGCATCACCATATAAAAGCATGCGTTCATGGGTCGGCATACGAATACTACCTTTTGTCTAGGGCGAATGCATCGTCCGGGATTCCATTGTCGCCAAACGTACGCATAATTAGAATTGGCGCACTCTCAGACGTTTGGCGCATACGGAACTATGAGGTCATGTTGGTTCCGTAAGTGGTGGTAATTAATTGTATAGTTTATATTACACAACCCTTCGAAAAGTGTTGAGCATCTATTTAATATCACACGACAGTACCAAAACATATAGTTATATGTTGTTCTTTGCACGGTGGTGCCCTTTAACTATCCCTTTAAACAGCGCATCTAGTCAAGGACAAGGCCAATGTTACTACGACGTATGTTAGATATCACCACCCGACTGGAACATTATTCACTCATGTTGCTAGAAACATTATACATTATTGGTGGTGCAGAAACCTCAAAGGCTTTTAAGCGTGAAATATATCGATCTGCGATCCTACTCTAATGTGGTTTGGGGATCATGTTCCATAACAGCGGCGTCGACCGGATGGTAGGTTCATCCGAAACTTAGGGAAAGAAAATTGTACAATCGACTGTCACAAACAGGTAATAAAAACTGTCGACATGAGAAAGATACGATTTACCGACCCCCTCGTTTTCAAATTACAATTAGGGTTCGATCGAGTGGGTTGGTGAATGACGTGGGTGAATATTATTAGAAACTCGATAGGAATCCCAAACTATTTGAACATGTATCAGCATGCATGTGAAAATTGGATGAAAAAAGTATAATGTTTTTTTTACCTCAAGATATCGATCGTCATGATACCAATGGTCATAACATAACATAACATAACATAACATAACATAACATAACATAACATAACATAACATAACATAACATAACACAACACAACACAGCACAACGCAACACAACGCAACACAACGCAACGCAACACAACACAACACAACACAACACAACATAACATAACATAACATAACATAACATAACATAACATAACATAACATACACGTACTTATAAACACAAGAATAATAAGAATGTTCACATTGTGTGACCTTGTGTGGACAAACAAATATTTTCAGGGCCCTTTTGCAGAAAGAGTTGCAATCGAATGTAAAGTTGCAATTAGTTCCAATACCGAAACTATGCACATATAATATACGAATTTACTATATCTTACCATAAGTACATGGGCCTATTTCGATAACTAAATTGTACTACTTGGAATTTTGAAATATCATAGGAAATGAACCAATGAGGTTTGCGCATTTAGTCTCATGATCTAACTTGCAACTATAATTGCAACTTTACAATCTATTGCGTCTCTTTCTGCAACGGGACACAGGCGGGATTTACCAGTTTACAGACAGAAACTGCCCTGAGAAAGGTGACACTGTTTTTGTTTTTACTTGTTGCACCTCAAGATAACATTCGTTTTAAAATAATAAATAAACATCGATGTAAAGTAACACGACCATGACGAAGAAATCCCGTCTTTGATTGGATACGCGAATAAGAAAATAAGAAAATAATAAAGGTTTGATATCAAGAAGAGGGAATCCCTAAAGACAAGTGAGTTTTTTGGGTTTTGTTTTTACTTTTCTCACCGCTGCACACATCCAATATAACATTTGTTTTAATAATACACAGGTCGTGCAAAGTAACACAACCCACCTACGTATTTAGTAAATAAATGAAAAAAAAACAAAAACACAAGTCATGTGACCAGGGAGACACGAATAAGAAATGTTAGCATGTTTCTACTGGAATTTCATAACCTAGCAGGGACCTGGCCCGGTCAGATATCAACGGATAGCGGAAACGAATGCCCAACGAATAGAAAATTTGCGAAATGAAATTATCCGGTGATGACAGTCGTCTCCATTGCTTTATGTACAAAACATAGCACAACGTACATCACCGGACAAGGAACGGACAAGAAACACATACGAACGGAGACGAACGGATGGAAAATTTAGCTCTCCGTTTGACGTCCGTTTACGCAATCCGTTGATATGTGACCGGGCTATAAAGGAGAGGAGATGCCAATTCAACATCAGGACTGGTCCTGAAAATACTCGGGCTTTGGTCTATGCATGGAGATCACATGTTATAGCAAAATCAATCAGTCCTGAACGGGTTAAAAGAGGTGACATTGTTTTTACATAAGGTTTGTTATAATAATACAAAACCCGCGAGTAAAGAATCAAAACCGACATGCGAATTAAATAAATAAATGAAGAAAACGCATCATAGGTTACAGGGAGAAGAAATGTTAGGATGGACAGACAAAGGGTAGCGTAAACATGTGCCATGCATGGTTCGTGTTATTTTTGGTATAGACAGCGTTCGTTTTGATCAAAATTTTCACAATATTATGTTAACATTTTAAGGATCTGGATACAATGTTTGTTAGCGTCTTACCTTGTGAAATACAAAAACAAAAACAAAACGTTTAAGCGCCTTACCAGATTTTGCACTCCACATAATATTAGAGATAATACTGGGCCCACCAAGTTCCCATAGACAAAGCTATCTGGGTTAGTTCAAAATCGTGTAAATTAAAATAGCCGATATATTAATATTATCGGTGACGGGTAAAAATGTCAGTGAAAAAAGATATCAGAGGAAATAATGTCAGAGGAAAAAATGTCAGTGTTAAAAATGCCCTTGGAAAAAAAAATGTCAGTGGTAAAATGCCCTTGGAAAAAAATGTCAGTGGAAAACATGTCAGTGGAAAAATGTCAGTGGAAAATATGTCAGTGGTAAAAATGTCAATGGACAAAATGTCAGAGGTGAAAATGTCAAAGTAAATTTTACTTCTGCCCCTTTTCTACTGACATTATTTCCTCTGAATTTTTTCCACTGACATTTTTGTTTACACGGAGCTATAATATTATCATTCTTACCTTTGGTGAGACATATGAGGACGGTGAGTATGCAGACAAGGAGATGCCGTGATAAAGGTGACATAGTTCTCGGATATTTCAGGACACTTCAAGACCGAAGGGACATCGATCTAAAATTATATTACATTGCTTCTGCCCTTTTTCTACTGACATTATTTCCTCTGAATTTTATCCACTGACTTTTTGTTTGTACACGGAGCTATATTATCGTACCTTTGGTGAGACATATGAGGACGGTGAGTATGCAAACAAGGAGATGCCGTGATAAAGGTGACATAGTTCTCGGATATTTCAGGATACTTCAAGACCGAAGGGACATCGATCTAAGGCGAAGGTGTTGCTCCTTCCTCCTTGTGAAGAATCTTCATCATCTGAATAAACGCATCATATCATCTGCAGATAATAAAACAGAAACAAACATAGGACTATTATTTTATTAAAACAATTATAATATTGTCAATAATTATATATTTATAACGCGCACACATCTATCAGCACACATGTATTGCGCACAATTACCATTATCAAAGACTGTCATGGGTAGGGATATGTAAAAGCCAATGTTCAAAATGCTATTATAGAATGGGTTGATAAATCCCTGCAATCTGATTGGTTGAGAGCAAAATTTGTGCAGACAATTAATTGTACTGGATGCATGAAAAGTCATGCGTCCGGTAAAAAAATCATGCGTCCGGTAAAAATGTCATGCGTCCGGTAAAAAAATCATGCGTCCGGTAAAAATGTCATGCGTCCGGTAAAAATTTCATGCGTCCGGTAAACAATTTCATGCGTCCGGTAAAAAAAAACATGCGTCCGGTAAAAAATGTCATGCGTCCGGTAACAAATTTCATGCGTCCGGTAAAATTATTTCATGCATCCGGTAATTTTTCTAATTTTTAATTTTTTGACTTTTTGGGGGGCGTAACAATGCCCATTCTATAAAACAGATGATGCGCAAGTTTATTTCGTGGGTCGGTGGAATTGTTTGCACGCGGTAACTATGGAAACTAGTTTAACAGTTCCATAGTTACCTTGTGCAAACAATTCCTACCGACCCACTCATACCTGCGCATCATTTGTATACAACGCGGTTCGAACAGTTGTAATATAGGCTAGTTGTGTGTGCTACCTCTCATTTCAGCAGACAGAAAAAAGACAGCACACTGCGCAGTAGCAAACTGCGCACTTATGTTTTCGAGCAGCTGAAGGCCAGCTGGTTTGGGATCTTGTTTTTGTGTGCGTGAACATTCGTCAATTTCGTTAATCATGATTCTCTATACGACTTTTCGTTAGTCATGATTCTTTAGTCATGATTAAGGGATGAAATTTGTTTTTGTGTGTGAAGTCACATCATAATTTTGGTGAGCCAGTGTGTATTTCGCACCGTACGCAAGGCGTTCGCAAGATGGCACCACGCGTCTGATTCACGGATACGGATACTAGATTGATAAATAATGTTAATTATAGTTCATTCAATTATTGTTTTAACTATGCATTAATGCCTATTGATTTTACCGGTACATTTTTGATAATTAATGATAGTAAATTATTGATGTCTAATGTAGTACCCCCTATTTTTGTAAATATGTTCCCATTTTTAAATTTCTTGTTTGTAATGTATGATGTATCATTGTATGTTAATTTCTGTTTTCTTTTATTAATGGCCCTGCTGAAAAACAGCTTTTAGCTGAAAGCGGGCATTTTATCATTGTATATATACCGTGAAATAAATAAAATAAAATAAACAAACAAACAACATTTTAACACGGGAATTTCGGGCAAAACCGTCTCATATTCGGGAAAAATCGTGTTATCTTCGGACTTCCCCACGTGCGTTAACTCAATTACACATATTTCCTTAGAGAGAGGGAATATAAGACTGCTGTATGTAAACCAAGTTAGATACCCTAGATAGTTATCGGCAATGCACACCTGACTTCTGCAGGCAGTTATTTTGTTTTGTAGAATTAATATAAATAGCAAGATACTGATAATTATTTCCTTGTCAGCAGCTGAGGATACCCCATACAAAGGAAGTTGCGTGACCTCTTTTCCCCACTTTAACTGTTTCTTTCCTAGTTATTGATATCCAGATAGAATCAGTGCATTTAACACAAGCTTTACATACGCTCAATTCGGTCATGTAACGTATACATGGGCGTAGGGGCACGTTCTTCTCGGGGGGTAGGGGGGAGGGGGGGGGGGGGGGGGGCTGGGGTCTTATGCCCGAAAATTCGAATTTTCATCTGACATGCAAAAAAAAAAAAAATGTCGTCGTCTCTTTGATGCCCGAAAATTACATGTTTTCAACTGTTTAGCCAAAATATAAGACGGTTTTCCCCCGAAAATATAATGACATTGCCCGAATATTACAGGACATTGCCCGAATATTACAGGATATTGCCAGAATTGGACATGATTTTGCGTTTTGCCCGAATATGGCCGTTTTCAAAACTCCAGGTGGGGGGGGGGGGGGGGGGGGGGCTGCAGCCCCCAGCTCCCCCGGCTCCTACGCCTATGAACGCTGCAGCCACCCAGCCAAACTACAAGGCAAAGACAAGGGCAGGATAAAATTAATATTATGGACAGAAGTAGAAGTAGGTCACATTGTGGCATTACTTCTAGCAAGTACTCCATCTCGAGTCCGCTGGGAACCGATGGTCCAGGGAAGTAATTTAAATATACCATGGGAAGAGTCGATTTTGGAACGATATTATACTAGGTCACAGCGTGGGGTGGGGTTACCTCTGGCATGAACTCGATCTCGGTTACGCCCACCGGGAAACCAGGGAAGTACTAGGTCACAGCGTGGGGTGGGGTTACCTCTGGCATGAACTCGATCTCGGTTACGTCCACCCGGGAGCCCAGGGCAGTACTCATGGTTATAGAAGTAACAAGCAAAATGTGCAGAGTAAATTATTTTTTTACTGTGCTTTCCAAGGGTACTTTGTTTGACAATGGTCCCTTTGGTTGATATCGAGTTATTACTGAGTGCAGCGATTTGAAACGCTGTGGAACGATATAATAGGTCACAGAGTGGGGTGGGGTTACCTCTGGCATGAACTCGATCTCGGTTTCGTCCACCCGGGAGCCCAGGGCAGTACTCATGGTTATAGAAGTAACAAGCACAATATGCAGAGTAAATTCTTTTTATACTGTGCTTTCCAAGGGCACTTTGTTTGACAAGGTCCCTTTCGGTGGATCTCGAGTTATTACTGAGTGCAGCGATTTGAAACGTTATTGAACGATATTATACTAGGTCACAGCGTGGGGTGGGGTTACCTCTTGTATGCACTCGATCTCGGTTTCGTCCACCCGGGAGCCCAGGGCAGTACTCATGGTTATAGAAGTAACAAGCACAATGTGCAGAGTAAATTATTTTACTGTGGTTTCTAAGGGCACTTTGTTTGACAATGGTCCCTTTGGTTGATCTCGAGTTATTACTGAGTGCAGCGATTTGAAACGTTATTGAACGATATTATACTAGGTCACAGCGTGGGGTGGGGTTACCTCTTGTATGCACTCGATCTCGGTTTCGTCCACCCGGGAGTCCAGGGCAGTACTCATGGTTATAGAAGTAACAAGCACAATGTGCAGAGTAAATTATTTTACTGTGGTTTCTAAGGGCACTTTGTTTGACAATGGTCCCTTTGGTTGATCTCGAGTTATTACTGAGTGCAGCGATTTGAAACGTTATGGAACGATATAATAGGTCACAGCGTGGGATGGGGTTACCTCTTGCATGCACTCGATCTCGGTTTCGTCCACCGGGAGCCCAGGGAAGTAACATATTGTAAAAAAGAGACAATGTGAAGAGCTACATTTTTCAATATACGACTGTATGTGCTTTCCGGTGTGCTTTGTTCACCATCGATCGGTCGCTTTGGCGGAACGATATAGGTTGCAGTGTGGCGTTACTTGCTAGCATGCACTCGATCTCGGTTACGTCCACCGGGAAACCAGAGTACAGAGAAGTAAACGGAAGTGAAAGATACAACGTAAAGAGTAAAGGTTGTCTATGTGCTTTGGTGGATCTTCACCTCTTTATACTGATTGTATGCGATTTGAAACGATATGGAGTGATATTATTAGCGTGGGGTTACCTCTTGCATAGAGTCGATATCGGTTTCGTCCACCGGGACTGGAGCCCAGGGTACTTCTCGTGGTTAAAGAAGTAACAAGCACAATGCGAAGAGTGAAGTCTTCCAGTGTGCTTTCTATATGGGCACTTTGTTTGACATGGGTTCCTTAGATAATTGATCTCGAGTTGCGACCGATTGTATACACGATTTAAAATGATATGGAACGATATTATAGGTTACAGTGTATGTTCATTACTTTGTGAATGTACTCGGATCTACGTTCAGTCCGCTGGGATCCCAGGGTAGTACTTAAAGGGGTAGTACAGTTTTGGTATAGAGGGTGCTGCACGAAATAATTTTTTGTGAGATAATGAAAAACTGAGTGTAAAATTTGAAAGAGCATACAATTTTAATGTCAGAATAAACTTTATTTGATCAAAATCGGTTCAGAAAAGGCTGAAAATAATATCAATAAATATATCCGATCGGAATAAACCTGGGCCCCAGATTTATTCGATGATTTTTAAAAAAATAAAAAAATGCTTACACTTTTTCAAAAATTGTCAAAAGAGGTTTTTAAATAGTTGTTGATGATCTTTCTATTTAATCATTATTTCAACAAAACATCACATGCATAATTTTGTATGAAAAATGGTTGAAACCAATGCTTTTTTAGAGAGCGCCCTCTTGAGTTTTAATGGCTCTTTTTGAATGATAACAGGCTTTTTACTTAGGCGTTTGTAATTATTCTATACCTTTCGAGCATGGTGGAGTTATAACTATTAGTTTGTAATGTTATTGTGCAGGTTTTGGTTACTAAAGCTCAGCCTTACCAAAACTGTACTATATCTCTAAAGTAAAAGACACTATGTGACGAGAAACTTCTTTCAATGTGTAATGCAGGGAGCACGGGAATTTTTTTATCAAGAGGCCGAGGTCTTTGCCCGACTACCATCCTTCCTCATTTTCTTCCGCTTAGTTGCCGATATTGGAATTAATTTGATAAAAATTGGATGTATATTGCTCAAAACCCAATCATGTTGCCTGAATATCCCATGACATGACATGATCTCGCACGAATATGACAGGATTTACTCTTAAAATCCGATGCATGTTCTTGAATTTTTAAAAATAATTTTACCCAATGATATGCGATTGCCCGAATAATTATGACATGCATGTTCTTCCAAATACTGCATGATTTCCCCCGAATACATAGAGGCATTTTGCCGGGATATTTCCGTTTTCAAAATTCTTGGGGGGGGGGGGGGGGGGGTGGAGCCCCTAGCCCCTAGCCCCACTTTGAACGCCTCTGTGTGTATCAGAGACTGGTACGTGTCGGTTTCATCTCCCTTACACTCGAGACGTCGGTGTACCGCCATATTGCCATCGCGCCGCGTCCAATGTCCGGAAGTCTGTCGCCACGCTACGATACCACGTTAACCCGGTGTGCGCTGGAACAAGATGAAGCGTCGTAGGTGTCATATAGTAAGCACGTGTGTATTCCAGTATGTAGTATAGACAAAGGGTTAATTATTTCGGATGTTTAGCGACATCCGAAATAAGAATGAAATGAGACGAGAAAGCGGATGCAAACGTCCTCATACATGATGGCCGAGTCGTGACGACACATACTCGCCTGTATTATTATTGTGATACGGTTGACACATACATGTGTGACGGAGTAATACTACACATGAAGTACGGTACCTCTCTTTGTTAAATCTGACTGTTTGATTGCCTCTTAAATCCTGGAAATGGTTGACAATTTAATTGGCGACAAGAGTAATTTCATGTGGTTTCGGGAGGAAAAATATGATATAGATTGCTCGAGCAATAAGTTTTATCCGGTGAAATGCAATTACGAGCACATATAAAACAAAATATTACCATAATTTGATCACCACTGGTAACGATATTATCTAGATGCGTTGACAAAAGCATCACGATCTTGAATGAACTTTCGATATAAATAACAATCTATTGAATATCGAGATATTGGACATTTTGCATTATTTTAATGATAATTTACAGAGAGGGTTAGATTTCTTCCGGTATGATTTTGCTGCATGTTCAGTTAGTGGAGCATAATGTTCAACTTTAAATTTCAAAGAGCTAGAAACAAAAGCAAAAGCATGGGAGATTGTAACTCTTAGCATGACTGTCATCTGCGCGGTCCTTTAAACATACTAGTGTTTATATGTTGTCCTCAACTCATTGATCATATGAATCTGTTATCTAATGTAAAACTGTTACGATAATGTTACATTCTAAGATGGTTAAAGGGTACCATCGCCCAAAAATAATATTCTTATAAATGAAAGGTAACACCTTTAGTAGTCCATTCCATCAAGTTCACAAAAATATGTTTCCAGAAATAAAATATATAATCGGAAAACGCATCACCATTCTAAAGCATGCGTTCAAGGGTCTGAATTACGAAGACTAATTTGTCCAGAGCGAACGAATCGTCCGGGAATCTATTGTCTCCAAACGTACGCGTGAATTGCATTGGCGTATTCGCAAATGTTTGGCCCGTACGGAACCAGGAAATAATAGTGGATCCGTAAGTGGTGGTAATTAATTGTGTTGTTTATGAATTTCACAATTACCCTTTGCAAAATGTTGGGTATCTATTTGATATCACAAAGCGATACCAAATCATAAAACTATATGTTGTTCTTTGCCTGGTGGTCCCCTTTAAGATAAGGAACACGATAAACAATTAACTTTGCAATTAAAGGAACGTGTGCCATAAACTTGAACCGTAACAGCTTTGGGGGCACGTCCGGGAAATGAACCCGAAGCCTTTCGGAACCACTGCCCGCATCCGACATTTCATCGGTGATAATTCACTCACATAATTATTTTCTCCCGGGAAATGACAACATTTACGAAGATGCCAACTTGTATACCCATATAGTGAATTCTATAGTCATCCAGTTTCACATTCGCTCCCGCGAGGTTATACAAGACGCCGAACGAACAAATTTAGTTTGATATAAAAACAGTTCGCATCGATACATCGTCTCTAATTTCAACGCAGCGGATCCATGAAGATAATCGTGTGGTACAGAGGCGGAGTATAAAAATTGTCAATATTTTGTAGGACACTGTGTTCGTGAACACAGGTCGCAATTATGTACATGGTTCCCATTTATAGGAAAAATTATCTTCGTCTACGCCTCGATATGATATCGTCCCGTGGGTAATATCGTTGGTTACGTTTCACTCGTCGCCATTCTTTGTTTGTTTTCTTTATCACTCTTCCATCTTTTATGTCAATCTTTGAATGACAATCATAGTGGTTGGAGGCAGAAGGTACATGTTGCAGGTCGGAACAATGACCTTCAAATTAGGTGGAACCAATGCTCGAGGCATCATCTTGATACAAGAGTGAAATCAAGGACAATTATTGGGCTACATAAGCCCGAAAGACTTTGTATGTACTCGACGGTAGCCACTTTGCAGAACGGAACAATTAAAACACTTATGGAATGAGTAGTGATACCATTCTTGAAGACAAAATTATGACATTTCAGTTGTCCTAGTTGTAATTTAGGACATTTAGAGTATAGTTTTTTATATTGCAATAATGTTAAATGTAAAGGACACCTTTTCTCTATGTTCGCCTTTTATTTGTATGAAATGAATAAAGAGGATTTTGAAACAGTTAATGTCAATAAATCGTTAATGTATAGGTTTTCCCGCTCAATTTCGCGATTGTGTCAATCGAATTGATAATTAGGAGCAAACGAATTCGCGCGATTTTGCGATCGCCGTACCAAAGCAGCATTCGAATTCGTAAATAGTCGTTCAAAATCACGTAGGAGCAAGTGAATTTGCACAAAGTGAATACATTTACATCAATTGTCATTCGAATTCCCGAAAGGGCAGTTGACAGTTGGCTGCACATTCGCGAATTCGAATGCCCATAAATGAACTTCTGTGTCTATTCACGAAAGCGTGTGCGTATGCATGAATTCGCATGCACTTATTCGGAATTTGGAAGACCGATACCAACGATTACGTGGCAACACGCGAATTCGAATGACCCTAAATGAATTCGATTGAAAAAAGTGCAAAATTGAGCGGGAAAACCTATATTATAGGCAAACGTATATGACGCTTTTTTATAAAGTAATTTTCGTTGATTTAGATTTTTAAATGCATGATTTCTCAAAGGCTATAAGACAAACGCAATAAATAGAGAAAAGGACAGAGAAAGAGAGAGAGAGAGAAAGAGAGGGCTGTTTGAGAACTTGAGAACTAAAAGGGGTAGTTTAGTTTTGGTAAGGCTGAACTTAAGTAGCCAAAACCTGCACAGTAACATTATAAACTAATAGTTATAACTCCACCATGCTCGAAAGGTATACAAAATTACAAACGACTAAGTAAAAAGCCTGTTATCATTCAAAAAGAGCCATTGACACACAAGAGGGCGCTTTTAAAAAGGCATTGGTTTCAACCATTTTTCATACAAAATATGCATGTGATGTTTTATTGATATAATGATTAAATAGCGAGATCATCAACAACTATTTAAAAAACGCTTTTGAAAATTTTGAAAAAGTGCAAGCATTTTTTTATTTTTTTCTAAAAATCATCTAATTATTTGGGCCCCAAATAATTATAAGATCAGATATATTTATTGATATTTCAGCCGTTTCTCGGTCGATTTTGACCAAATAAAGTTTATTCTGCCATTAAAATTGCATGTTCTCTCAAATTCGACACTCAGTTTTTCATTACCTCACAAACAAATTGTGATCTGCAGCGCCCTCTCTACCAAAACTAAACTACCCCTTTAACTACCTTGCAACATCACGTACATTATAGCAAAATAATTTCAAGTTTATCTAATGTGTGGATGTGACGACTGGGGTCGCCATTTTAAATTATAACATTGTTACAATGCGCATTACGCATCGTTCGCAAGGGCAAGGCGTTCGCAAGGGGGCATCGCGCGTCTGAATTACGAATCCGATTTCGTAGCCTTCACTTCCTTTATGTTTACGTCGATAACCTTGCTTTCCATTAAAATCGGAATCAGGTTTTGCATTTTGATATGCCCTAAACCTCTAGTGTCTAACAATTAACAATGAATTCATAAGATGCGACATCATCCAATTATTGGATTGTTAACGATTATGCAGTCGACAATCAGCGGACTTTATTACTCGCAAAACAGCTGCATGAAATTTTAAGAGAATATTTAGCCAGGGGGAAGGATGGTTGACCATCAATATGTCACGTTCTGAAGTTTTTACTAAAAAAACATAGATACTAATTCCTTTGGATTTACAAACAAATCTTAACTAGAATGTTCTTCTTTTAAATCCAAAACAAAAACGTTTAAAACATTATTAAGGAAATGATTGACACTCATTATGTCACGTTCTGAAGAAATTCTAATCTCAACAAAGAGAATAATCTATTTGTATTGATACAAACCTAACTATAATAAAACCGTAAAGAAAGACAAGTTGCTAATAATCGACTTAATAATAGACGTATCATAATATAGAGAAGAATGTAATTAAACAGACGGTATATTAGTTATTTTATATACATACTAGAAATATGTTGGGGTCTCCCCACGCATGTTCGAATCCTGCCGACTACGATATTTTTCGTTATGCGGAATAACGAAAAGTTTAAACGTTTTCTTTTGTTTATTTTTAAAAATATTTATGAAGGAGTATTCTGCAATACTTTACATTTTATTTCGAGGGAAGAGGTCCTCTGTTATACCTATATATATAAAACCCTAAGAAACGTGACAATTACGTCATTATGACGGTAATTTTTGCAGTCAGTTCCATGCACCAAATGGGGCAGATATATACGTTTCCAGAAATATCTTATCATAATTACATATACAATTTCTGACCATGTGTGTTCAAGTGCAGACAGAATATAACCGTTATCAAAGTTGTATTACCTTGAATAACCGTAGATTCTTCAATATTTTTTAATTTTAGGTTCGCCATTAGCTCAGTTTCGGCAAAGAAACATGTTACAATTTAGAAGGATACGAACTAAATTATATATATTACCTGAATATTCCTAAACATTAATATAATAATGCAATGTGTTAAACATTCAAATATATTGGGTAAATTGAACATTTTGATGGAATATATAGTAACGCAAATCTTGGTAATACCTTGTTGAATCGGATTATATATTTAATTGATACTGGAAAACGATAAGATTTTTTTTCAAAACGCCGTGAAGAATATACTGTATGTCAGTTTAGCAGCCTCAAAAAGCTGAATTTGTATTATGATTATCGTGACTTAGCATATATGTTTACTTAGGAACTACGCATTTTCCATCACGTTGGCAGTACGATTTTATAATTGAAGCCAATTTGAAAACAAATATTTCGATATGACGTCATTTTTCTTTAGTTCATGTTAACTGGACCCTAATTAGCGGATAATTATAAAAACTGTTTTTAAAATTATACACTCATATACAAGTAGTCGTGGCCGAGCGGTTAAGGCGACAGACTAGAAATCTGTTGGGGTCTCCCCGCGCAGGTTCGAATCCTGCCGACTACGAAAGTTGTTTGTTTTGTTTAATTTACCTAATTAATAATACAAAATGTACACAAAAATATGCATAACTTGGGGAAATGGATTGTTTTCGAATGAATGATTATTCTGTAAAGCTTTATTCTGATTTCGTGGAAGAAGTTTCCCTTTGAAATGATTTTATACAAATTTAAAAGCATGACCCCATACAAGTACCAAATTGTTTGTGATTTAACAAATCAATAAGTAGGCCTTTTATAAAGTGAGGTATGTTAAATGTATACCTACATCTTGTCATATTTTTGTTTGAATTATTGAACCATTTATATTGGGTGACAACATCATATACGAATACTTAGCAATATTCGATTATTACTCGATGTGTACATATCCGACTTACTTTTCGATTATTATCAATTAAATTAGTTATAACTTGATGAAACATGCGATTGATTGAATGATCATCAGCACAATTCAGAAGTTAATAGATAGTTTGAGAATAACAGGGAAACAATAAACGAATAATACATGACATCCCCCAGAAAATCAAGATGAAATATATCACGGGACCCGCAATACGTTGAGTATATCTTTAATACTATACCAAATTAATCATCGGATGGGATTAGTTGTATAATGTGTAGTAATGTGCATCATATGTTAATGAGTTATTGAATCGGATTACATTCAACTGATAATCGAAGATAGCGTGCACTATTTGTCTCCGTGCCCCTAATAATAAATGTTAAACAAACATTTCCAACATCGAAGTTACAAAGTACGACTCAACTCCTTTAAGCTTACGATACCGGATGGTCCGAACTATCCAATGTTGACCGTCGTTTAATCGTATATGTAGTCGTGGCCGAGCGGTTAAGGCGACAGACTAGAAATCTGTTGGGGTCTCCCCGCGCAGGTTCGAATCCTGCCGACTACGAAATTTCTTTTTGGAATTTGCATTCTTATATACACTTAGTACACGACCATGAACAAGCAAACCAATCTTTCGTATTGATTTACACAATTTTATTCTGCTATAGAGAACCTGTGCCTGACAGGCATTATGATTCTCCACTGCAGCACTGCACAAGCTACTGCACTGCATGCACACAACACACTGTAGGCATACGGTTACGGTATGTGTACATCACGTACCATACTAATAGTGTATGGCAGCTAGGCAGTACCACTTAGCCATACATTATGGAATTTACCGGGGCTGCATTCGCCCCCCCCCCCCCCAATACATTTTGGGGCTCAAAAGGTCCGGGAAAAAAAATCAACTTCTGTTTGATGTAATTTGAAACCTTTCACCATTACCTCATTAAAGGTAGTAGCAATCATCACCTGAAAGGTGAGGGTCATACCTCAAAGCATGGCGATTTGCATAGCCGGACAGATAAACAAACAGACCATAGTCGAGCACTTTTGGAAATTGTAGATTTACCACGATTCCTAAACAAACAGACAGATAGACAGAGCCTCCTCTTTTAGTAGTACTAGAGGACCTGTGCCTGGCAGGCACACTGATTCTCCACTGAAGCACTGCATAAGCTACTGAGCTACATAGCGCATGCACACAACACACTGTAGGCATGCGGGTACGGTATGTGTACATCACGTACCATACTTATAGTGAAGGCAGTACCGCTTAGCCATATGGAATTTACCGGGGCTACATTCGCCCCCAAAATACATTTTTGGGCTCAAAACGTCAAAAAATCAATTTCCGTTTGATGTAATTTGATACCCTTTCTCCATTACCTCCCTAAAGGTAGTAGCAATCATCACCTGAAAGGTGAGGGTCATACCTCAGGGCATGGCGATTTGCATAGCCGGACAGACAGACAGAAAAACAGATCGTCCTCTTTTAGTAGTATAGATAGATAGGATGCATTAAAGGGATCTAGTAACTTTGTTGACATGTCCAAATGAATGGTTGATGCAATGTATATTGCCGTTATCTCATATGTCCACAGGGTATTGTGTGAAAATTTCAAGTCAAATGGACATTCTATGGCCAAGTAATGAGCGAAAATGCAAAGTGATATTCAGTTACTCACTGCACTCACTTTGTACACGGAAGAAAAACTCGCCCGGAGTTTTTCTTATCTGAATACTTCGATCGTACATATCTTTGTAACGAAAGGGAAATTTGAAAAACCGAAACCTGTCCCATGATTTTATTGTTAATACGAATACAACAAGGTATGAGGGAACCGCTAGAATCAAAATTTTATTTTGAGGATTTGGACAATGTTACTAAGTCCCTTTAAGAAGGTATGGGAGAACATAGAGAACATTTTGTTTGAAGTTGCCATGTTCTCGGTATACACTACTCACAACAAGTAAGTACCCCCCTAGCATTTTTTTTTATATATCTCAAAAGGTATTTCACCGATTTTGATCATTCAAACGGTAATGGATGCGCAATTGTCTTACGCACAATGTGAATGGTAGATGGTTGCCATAGTGTTACGTTTTCATCATGAAAAAAATGAATTTTCTAAAACAAAGTGCCAACAAAAAAGTTGCACTTTCAGTTTTATTTGGCATAGTGGGTACATTTTGTACACGAGTAAGCTTTTGAACTGTGAACAGTGCAGCAGCAGTAGTACTGAATTACATAACAGATAAGTGAATTAGGCCAACTCAAATAAAGATGAAAACAGGACATGACTTCGGCCATTCTAATCCCCAACAATTTCATATTGCAAGGCCTATTGTTTTAGAAAAATGCATGCTTTTGTAACTAAAAACAATACAGCAGTAGTAGTGTATTACATAATAGATTTGTGTGTCGGGTAATCTCCAATAAAGATGTTTACTCGTATACAAAATGTACCCACTATGCCAAATAAAACTGAAAGTGCAACTTTTTTTTTGGCACATTGTTTTAGAAAATTCATTTTTTCATGATGAAAACATGACGCTATGGCAACCATTTACCACTCACATTGTGCGTAAGAAAATCGTGCATCCATTACCGTTTGAATGATCAAAATCGGTGAAATACTTCTTGAGATATATGAAAAAATGCTAGGGGGTACTTACTTGTTGTGAGTAGTGTATAGGGAGAACCTTGAAATAAGACAGTGTATAATAAATATTCAAGGCGAATAAAGTATCAATCTATACCGGGATTGAATCTCAGAACCTTGTGGAATATATTGATTACAACACAATCAAACATCAAATTATCCATGACATTTCAAATTTAACGATTATAAAGGTATGCGAACCTACAACTATCTCTAATCTCAGATTCAGTCGATATACGTATGATTTACTTAAAGGGTACCACCATCTAAATATAATATTCTTATACATGAAAGGTGACATCTTTAGTAGTTCATTCCATCAACAAGTTCAGAAAAATATATTTCCCGAAATGTTTTTGTTTTTAGTGGAAAACGCATCACCATTCTAAAGCATGCGTTCATGGGTCTGCATGTACAAAGACTACCTTTGTCCAGAGCGAACGAATCGTCCGGGATTCTATTGTCTCCAAACGTACGCGTGAATAGCATTGGCGCACTCGCAAATGTTTGGCGCGTACGGAACCATGAAATAATAATGGTTCCGTAAGTGGTGGTAATTAATTGCATTGTTTATGAATTACACAACCCTTTGCAAAATGTTGGGTATCTATTTGATATCACAAAACGGTACCAAAACATATAATTATGTGTTGTTCTTTACCTGGTGCGCTAAATCACCGTTATTAACCAGTGGAGAAATTGATGTGTTCATGTTGCCCAAGGCAACGTTGCTACAATACAATAACCTGGACAGAGAATCATAGGCAGCATTTAAAAAAACTAAAACATGAAAACAACTGATGCCTTCAGCATTCCATGTGCAGTTACACGCCCCCAGTTTCACATCCATTATCCGCCCCTGCATGTTTGGCAACCCTTGGTAATTAATCACTTCAAGGGAAAAAAACATATCCAAAAGTTATCATTACATTTTCATGATTACAATTTTTTTTTTTAGTAATACATTTCACCAACAAACGTTGAACTATGTGTCTTCTAAAATATTTGTATTCACACCTTTTAACCGTAACTACATTACTGCAAATACGAAAACTAGTTCTGTTTTCAAAGGAATTTAACTACCCTCAATTTCCTAGAAAATATATATCTAGTCTTCTTCTGCAGCCCCAGGAAAACATAATTTAGTATGATGATGAGTTTTCAAATTATCATTACATTTTTCATGAAACCGATTTGTCTGAACTTTTGGATGGAATTGACTCCTAAAACTGTTCCCTGTCATATATATTTATAACAAACATATTTTGGGGTGTTGATTTCCTTTCACTCTTATTCTCTCAGTTTTACATTTTGTTCCTTTCTTTTATATCCATAGAAAATATAAATCTTTACAAGCAAGCGGTGTGCTCGATATACTCTGATGCCCCTGTAATTTGGGGGTATGAATTCGGCTCGTTGATACAATTTTGATAAGATGATAATCTAAACATGACATTTGACAGCATCAATCCGATATTTGTTTAGTTTTGTTTGGGTGCGCACGGCAAATTTCATTAGTAAAGTGTTGCTAGAGGAACTTGCTATTCTGTGAGAAATACTTCTCGCTCGTAGCATGGGAGGATGTTTTGGTTGTAAAATCGTCCCGGAAATTCATACTTATTTTGTCGGTTAAGTTTTTTCTTAAACAATATATATCAAGAAATGACACCATTACCGTCGAAGTTAAAACAACGCTTTCAAAATTTATGTTTGTTTTGTGACTGCATAAATATATATATTTTTTTTAACCCCGACATATTAAAAAAAAAGTTATGCTAGTTCTTGTATTATACAATGACACCATTGCCATCGAGGCCTAACAAAACAACGAGCTGATGTGTTTTTGTAACTGCATAACTATTTTCATGATTTTGGTTGTAATTTCACTCCTTTTTTGTCAGTTATGGTATTACTCGTTTTTATAAAAATCACACCATTACTATTGAACCGTAGAAACACAACACTTTGATGTGTCTTTGTAATTGCATACATTATCTTGCAGTACGATAAATATTTAGGTGCTCGTTATCGTATCTGAGAAAAATGCAAGATTTCTAAGAATACGTTTCATAAAGCATGTAAAGATAATGAACGATGACTTTATATACAATTTGTATCCGCCTTTCTTGG
>JBAMJV010009188.1:0-14669 GCA_037951105.1 Echinarachnius parma
CACTTTCCTCCCACTGAGTGTCAACTTGTTCATGTGCATAAACAGCTTGGTACTATACTGCACCCATCTTTCCTTGATGTCTTCATTCTCCGTCAGTGTTTTGCCATTTTCATCATTAATTACATCCAGTCTTGGGATTCTTTTCTTTGTGATTTCTTTTACAATTGCAAATGCTGCCTTGGAGTTGTTCTTGTGACGTTCTAGGTCTTCACACTTCACCTCGATGTAATTCCTTTTGTCCTCCTTCACACTACTTGTAACCGCCTTATTGAGTCTCGTCCATTCTCCTCTATTGTGTATTGCTTTTGCCCTCTTCCTGTCATCAGCAATGTCGAAAGTCTAATTTGAGATCCATGGTTGTTTCCGCTTCCTTTTCTTTGGGATGTGATTCTTTGCTGCATTTTCAACTGTTTCTTTCATGTCTTCCCACAGCTCATTTGGTGTTTGCTCTGCTTCATCGTTTCTCAACAGCAGCTCAAACTTGTTCTTCACTTCCACTGAGAATTGAGAAGGGATATTTTCAACATCATACCTTGTGGGAGCTGAATCACATTTCTTAGCTTTCAGTCTTTGTCTCAGTTTAGCCACAAGCAGCTGATGATCGCTGCCACAGTCAGCACCTGGTCTTGTCTTGACGTTCTGTAGAGAAGTCCGCCACCTCTTCTTGACCATGATGTAGTCTATCTGGTTTCTGGCTCTGTCTCCCGGACTCATCCACGTCCACAGTCTTCTGGGATGATGCTCAAACCACGTGTTACCAATGATGAAGCTGTTTGCTACACAAAATTATTCCAGTCGATCTCCTCTTTCATTTCTGATGCCAAGACCATAATTGCCAATGTACTCAGGTTTTTCCCTCGTTTTACCAATCTTGGCATTCCAGTCACCCAGTATTATGAGGAAATCTTTCCTAGGAATGCTGTCTACGACATCTTGTACCATCTCATAGAAATCAGTGATTTCTTCCTCCGGTGCATCTGCTGTTGGTGCATATACCTGAATTATGGAGATATTCATAGGATGCCCTTGTAATCTCACAGTCATAATTCTCTCGTTGATCGGGTTGTATCCCAAGACACATTTAGCTGTAGCCTTCTCTAAGATGAATCCCACACCCCCTCGCTTCCTTCCACTTTCTTTCCCTGAAAAGATGATTGTATTTCCTTCGTCTGATGTAAATCTGCCTTGTCCAAGCCACCATGATTCAGATATTCCCAAAACTTTAATATCATTTATAGCCATCTCCTTCTCCACCATTTCCACCTTCCCATCTGACATACCACGCACGTTCCACGTGGCTACATTGATTGGTTTCCTTAGAGGGGTGCTGTTCCTTTCCATCATGGGACCTTCAAGAACAGAATTTCCTTCAAGAGGCTTTGATCCTGATCCGTCATCACCCGCAAGCGTACTACGAGCAGTACCTTTCTCTTCCGCAGTAGCTCTTGACGTATCTTCCGGCCTGCGGGTTCCACCTTCCGATACCCACTTGATTTGTTGATTTTGTACTCTCATGATGACAAACGCGACCAATTAATAATGGTGGGCGGCCAGATCCTTCCATCGCAGTACAGAAGCCAGAAGCATTAATGCCGACCTGCCCTCTGCTCCCCCGTAGCCACCGTTGTCCAAGGTTTGGATCCTCCGCCAACTACAGGTACTGCATCGCTGCTGCCCGGTGCAGGACGGGGTTTATTTGAAGGCGACCCAACCCGCCTTGTCATGTTCTCGTCATAGGGTTAGGAGAGTTTTTCTAGAGCTAACAGCGTCACCTATTAGCTCCTCTCCTCTGGTAAGAACACCGGGATCAGACTAGCACCCCGCTGGAACCCAGCCAGTATTTCTACGGTATCAAGAAACTAGTAAACACAATAGCATACAAACAATACAACACCAAAGTCAAAGTAACAAATAAGAAATAACAAATACATGTATATATAATACAATGATAACTAACTGTGTGCGCGTCCAGAAAATTACAACTGCTTAAAAAGATGAGTTTTGAGGAAGATTTTAAATGATTCGATAGATGTGGCATTCTGAATATGGGGTGGGAGTTTGTTCCAAAGGGTGGGGGCAATGGACGAGAAGGCTCGGTCACCATAACGAGTTTTTGTACGTGGGCCATAAAGTAATTGGAGAGAGAAGATGAACGGAGGGGTCTGGCAGAAGAGGAGGAACGAAGGGAGACTAGGTCTTGAAGATATATGGGGGCAAGATTATGTGTGATTTTATAATATGTGAGAAGTAGGATCTTGAAAGTAATGCGGGAATGGACCGGTAGCCAATGAAGTGAGCGGAGAACAGGGGATATATGGTCATGTTTCCTTCTAAGGGTGACTAATCTAGCGGCTGAATTTTGGATACGTTGGAGGGGGGATATATGAGAAAGAGGGAGGCCGGCGAGGAGGGAGTTGCAGTAGTCCAGATGGGAGGAGACGAAGGCGTGGACGAGTCGCTCAGCGGAAGCAGACGCCTGATCTTCCCTATTTTGAAAATACCCCAAGATGCAGATTTGCAGATGTTTGTGATATGGTGTTTAAGAGTTAAGTGTTTGTCCAAAGTAAAGCCAAGGTCTCTAACACATTCAGAAGTCTTTATTACTCCATCCTGAGTGGTTAAACCTGCTAGAGGATCTGTACTCCTGAGCTGTGACGAAAAATGGATGAGCTCAGACTTGTCTTTGTTCAGACGGAGTCTGTTGGTAGTGGACCAGGCGTTGACGTCCATGAGACATTCTCTCAGTGAGTTAACAGCAGCAACCCTATCGCCAGGTGACATAGTTATGTAAATCTGAGTGTCATCGGCGTACATAGAGTAGTTGACACCACGATGACAATTGATGATTCTTGCGAGAGGACCCGTATAGAGTAGAAAAAGCAGGGGGCCGGCAACTGACTCTTGCGGAACTCTACATCTGAGAGAACTAGGAGTTGAACAGGTCCCATTGATAATCACCCTCTGTGTGCGGTCTTGAAGATATGACTTGATCCATTGGATGACAGTGCCTGTGATGGAATAGTCATTACTAAGTCGTTGTAGTAGCAAGGTGTGGTCGAGCGTGTCAAACGCTGCCGAATAGTCCAGGAGAAGAAGAGCAGCCTCATTGCCCTTGTCAACAGCAATGAGGAGATCGTTGAGCACTTTCAACAATGCAGTTTCTGTTGAGTGGAGGCTGCGGTACACTGACTGGTTTGCAGGAAGCAGATGATTACTGTCCACATGAAACATTAGCTGATTAGCCACAATCCTTTCAAGGAGCTTGCTCATAAATGGCAGATTGGCAATTGGTCGATAATTGCGGAGAACGTCGGGATCTAGGTTCGGTTTCTTCAACAGAGGGGAAACAAGAGATGTTTTAAATGGTATTGGAACTATACCCGATGACAATGATGTGTTGATGATGTTTATAAGAACCGGAAGTAGTTCATCAAGTAATCTTTGAGCAGCCAAGTTGGAAGAGGATCCAGACTGCAAGATTTGGGTGGAGCTTCAGTAACTGGCATAAACTCGCTCAGGTTACAGTTCACAGTTCCAGGAGCTTGGACGGGTAACTCCAAACGATTAACATCAGATGCAAAGGAAGACACAATATCATCGATTTTCTTCTTGAAGAATACACTGAACCTGTTCGCCAGTTCAGAATCGGATGAATGTTCAGGATAAATAGAAGACTGAGAAGGGGTGGACAGTTTCTTCACGAAGTTGAATAGCTGTTTAGAGTCAGCGTTGGCGATTTCATTTCTCAGGTATTGCGACTTACCATCGGTGATCAGACTGTAGTACAGCTCACATTCTTGACGATATAGGTCCAAGTCAATCTACATGCCAGACTTCAACATGCGACGTTCAGCACGACGCCTACGCCTCCTGGCCTCCCTAATATCATCAGAGAACCAAGGGGCATTGGGTCTGATTGTAACAGTCACAGTTTTAACAGGGGCATGCTTGTCCATCAGATTACTCAGTGTGTCATTATAAAATGAAACTGCTTCTGAAGGACAAGGAGGACACTGGGAATTTAACAAAACCTGTTTAATGTCCTGGCAGAAAGAGTTAGTGTCTATGTCGCGAAGCTTTCTAAAGATCACTTTCCTTGTAGGGTTTTGTGGCCCTTTAAGATTAATGGTGGAAAGAATGGCGGAGTGATCAGATGGCAAAGATGGCAAAAGAGTAATATGGGAAATAATATCTTCAGATTTCCTACTAAGAACTAAATCAAGTGTGTGGCCTGCCTGGTGAGTGGGACCCTGAACATGCTGTTGGAACCCAAGGGCTTCAACAGCATTGAGAAAAGATTGGGCAAAAGTATCAGTAACATCATCTACGTGTATATTAAAATCACCAAGAAGGATGGCTGGGTGAACATCAAGAGCGGCACTCTCAAGGAGAGTTAAAAACTGCCGAGAGGATTGGGGTGGGCGGTATTTACAATAAACCCGTACAGTAGATGAAGAAGTAAGATGGATCGTGAGATCCAACAATTCAAAAGACAAAAACTTGTGAATGTCATTGACAACACAGCGCGCAGAAGACCTATACTGCCGTCCCATGACAAAAGGAAGCAACTTTCTTGATTTGGGGTATTTTTTGTATGCTCTACATGATGGTGAATAAATTGAGGTCACATGACCCCTAATTTCCGAAATATAGATATATCAAAAGGAAGCAACTCTAAAGATTTCCTCATAAAACACTGACAAAAGGAAGCAACTCAATCAGCCAATCACCTATCAGCATGGAAGTGGCATGTGTGCATTGATCTCCCAATCAGCCAATCAGAGCGCGCCTAAGTGCAGCTCACTTTTCTCATTGAATGTCTGTCAACCACTGCACCAGAATTGATACAGAAAATGCTGAAATTCGCTGATCTGTTTGCACATCTGAAGGAAACGTTAGTGTATTTTGACTGAAGTATATATATACATTTAAAACCCATTTCATTTATCAATCAAAATGCTGACTGTGAATACAAAATATAACGTTTTCTTTTTTTTTCACAGCACAAGTTCTGATGCTATGTGTTTATCATTGTCCCACATGTAGACTTTTGTGTGGGGAATTTTGAAGAAAATGATTAACTTGATGAAATGTTGTTTTACCTGGCTTTGCCAATGACTCACACACAAACACAAACACACACACACATGCACACACATACAAACACACGCATGCAAACACACACCCACACAAACATACGCACACATACAGACATACGCGCAAACAAACACACACACGCACACACACACTTACACACACACCCACAAGCAAACACACAGACACACCTACACACATACATAAACACGCACACGGCACAGCCACACACACACACACACACGCACACACACACTTACCCAGCTAGCCACCTGAAGTCGGGCCGATGTCGGAAGTTGGTTGCCGGATGTCGGCATATCGCCGTTGGCTCGAGGTTAAAATGTCCGCCAGCCCAACATCGTCACTACGTCATTTTTTTGATATATTGGCATAACGTCAATTTCCGACAATGGCCCAACATCATCTCATGACATGATGTTGGGCCATTGTCGGAAAATGACGTTATGCCAATATATCACAAAAATGACGTAGTGACGATGTTGGGCTGGCGGACATTTTAACCTCGAGCCAACGGCGATATGCCGACATCCGGCAACCAACTTCCGACATCGGCCCGACTTCAGGTGGCTAGCTGGGTACAAACGCACATAACACACACGCACACACACACACACACACACACACACACACGTACGCACGCACACACACGTACGCACACACACACACACGCATGCAAACACACACAAATATATGCACACAGACATACATACGTGCAAACATACGCACACGCATACACACACAAACACGCACATATACACATACATGAGTAGATACACACTAACACATACACACACTGACACACACTCACATGCACTCACACACACGCATACATACACATATATTTGCACATAAATATACACACAAACGTATATACACACATACACACACAAACACACACACGCACGTACTCACACAATACTGACTTCTTAGATTATCAAGAGTTGCTTCCTTTTGTCATTAGATGACGCGTGCAAATATTCAAGATATACTGTGACAAAAGGAAGTATGCTGCTTAATTTGCATAAAACAATGATTTTACAAATCAAAACATATCAACCCGAAATGCCTTCTCTGAGTACATTATAAAACATGTCATACCTGGGAATTAGGATTTTATGTTTGAGAGGTCAGAAAGAAAAACATATTTTCTTCATTTACTAAGAAACTCATTCCACAGAGTTGCTTCCTTTTGTCATGGGACGGCAGTATAGAGGGCACAGATACCACCTCATCTAGACGTCTTTCTGGGATGATTGATAATATTAAAATTTGGAAGGGATAATTTCAATTCAGCAAGGGTAGGCTCGTCTCTCTGGTCACCTGAAAGCCATGACTCGGTAATGACTAACACATCAATAGTATTATCTATAATTAAAGTTGACATTACATCAGCCTTATTAGTCAAGGATCTTGCGTTCCATAAACCAAATTGAGACCCACTGGAAGTCTCACAAAGGGGATGTGACCTTGGAATCCTACACCTGCGGCGTCCCCGGTGAGTACGACGCTGCCGCGCAATCCCAAGATCACATACCCTTTTCCAAACAGTCAAAGGAAGCAGATAACTGGGCTTCCTATTTAACTGATGGAGGGTATGTACATCATATGTAATACGATTCGATTGAGAACTACTGCAATACTCGTTAGAATGTTGTGTTATATCAACTTCAGAACTACCTACTGCAACACAACCTCATATCTGACAGGTAATTTAGCTTCAGATCTCATCACAGCACAGCCGACATCCTCACTATTCTATCTCAGCAATGGTCCAACGCTTTGGATAGAGGACACGAAGTACGTCTTATTGCGCTGGACATAAAGGGCGCTTTTGATAAGGTTTGGCATCGTGGCTTAAGTTCCAACCTGAAGGGCAAAGGTATTTCTGGCAAACTGCTAACCTGGATAGAGAGCTACCTATCTAACAGAACGAGCAAAGTTGTCTTGTCTGGCCAATCATCCTGCACCACTTCTATCAACGCCTCAGTACCCCAGGGATCAGTACATGGCCCACTGTTATTTTCAGTCTACATCGATGACCTGGGAGATGACTGTGAGAATTCACTGTACTTGTACGCAGATGATTCCACCCTGTTCTGCGAGATAAGATCCACTGACGATCCTGAGGCAACACACACTAGCCTAAATAGAGACCTGGAGAGAATGAACATGTGGGCTGACAAGTGGAAGGTGACATTCGAACCAACCAAGTGCAAAGCCCTAACAATCTCTAGGAAGAGAAATCCAACCAGCATTGACCTGTACTTCGGGAACACGAAAATCACAGAGACAGATGAACTGGTGATTTTAGAAGTCACAGTTGACAGGAAGCTCACCTGGTCAAAGCACATATCAAACATCACGACAAGAGCTGGACAGAAGCTGGGAGCACTTAGAAGAGTTTCAACCAAGCTAGACACCTCGGGGAGAGCAACGATCTACAAGGCTCAGGTACGCAGCGTAATGAAGTACGCTTCACTGAGCTGGCTGAACGCTTCAGCTACTTCACTCAGACTACTGGATCGGATCCAGAGTAAGGCTCTGCGCATCATCGGTGTGGACGAGGAGCAAGCACGCCTGAACCTGAACATTCCTCCTCTCCAACATAGAAAACAGGTAGCAGCCACAACTGTGCTTTACAAGATGCATACCAGCCAGTGTCCCTCTGACCTGAAGGCGATGCTTCCCCAACCTTACACCATTAGAAGAGCAACTCGCGCCAGCACGTCAATGCCGAGCCATGCTCTATCAGAACCCAAGTCAAGAACCCACTCAACATGCAGGAGCTTCATACATGCCGCAGTCAATGTGTGGAACCGTCTGCCAGAGAATATAGTTGGCGTAATCAACAACAATGGAGTTCAATCATTCAAGACACGTGTGCATCAGCACCTTTTGACAAGGACATCAAGTATCTGAGGGCATTCAGAAATCATAAGCTGCTGTGAAAAAATTGATTGGCATATGAGGATGTCTTTTATAGCGCTCTTTGCCTATATTAGAGTTAGATTTATATCTCACCTTGTGGGCTATTGTTCACTATAGCATATTATTTTAAAAAAATAAAAAATTACATGGACATGGGTTCGTTTGAATGTCACCAGATAATAAGATGGCTGACTGAAAACATGCACATGTGTTACTATAATATACAATGGGTTTACTACAGTATTTGACAAGCCTACAAACAGGAGAGAGTAGACTGTGATTACAATTACAAGCATCAATTGATGGAATGAATACATGGTTCACATTCAATAGAGATGCAATCAGAGGTATACAAAAGAAGAGATGCCATATCTTAATTCCTTTCCATTGATGTGGAGGTGCAACTATTGACTACAGTGTATAAAGTATAACAACAAAAGGTACTATTGAAAGTACAAAGCAAGTACACATACAAGATGTACAAAGCAAGTGTACAGCACTGAACACTGAAAATGGCACTGCAGAGTAGGCTACAGTATTAAGATACAAAATACAAAAATGCAACTGCTAAAATATGTAGCTAACTTACCAAGATATTGGCTGAAAAAGGTCTAGCAATATCCTTGACACACACAAAATACAATATAAACAACCAAATTGCAAACATGCAACAAAAACCTAGTGAAAGTAACAAAGTAATGAGAGCCCTAAATGAGTGGGGCAACCTATGGAGGCGCACACAAAAAAAAAAGAAAAAAAAAGATGAGAATGGTGGAGTATTACTATTTATGTTATGGGCAAGATTTTGGCTGACCTCAACAAACAATTTATTAAATCTACATGTATCTGCAATTTCCTTTTTAACTTTTAATATCTTATAATCAGCTATAAATGTTGGTCCTTATCAATTAAACAAAATTTATTTCGATTCAAAATATTTGTTATTGTTTTCCATGTTTCTGTGTAAAAACAACATCTTTATTTGTCATTGTTTTCCATGTTTCTGTGCAAAAGAAATTTCTTTGTGCTTTTTTAATTGTTTTTTTGATATTTGTTTTTTAATTATTTATATGTTCTTTTACTGTAATCAGAGGGATGTTTTGAACATTTTCTATACAAACTATTTTTTTTACTTCATTGATGATATTTCTACGTATTAACCATAAAAGTAAATAATGTCAAAACGTTATATGAGAACTTCAAATTTCATTATTATATTGAGTGTTTTATTGTCTAATTTTGCATTTTTTTAAACAGAGTGCCAGGGTCCTTATTATGGCCTTAACTGTTCACAGCCCTGTCGCGATGATCGCTGCGACGTGTCGGCTTGCAACAAGGTGACAGGGACATGCAATGGGAACTGCTTTCCTAACTGGTTATTGCCTGACTGTGAACAAGGTAAACAATTAAAATATTAACACTACAGGGATTTTTTTTTAAAGTTGAACTTAAATTCTTAAATTCTTAAATTCTTAAATTCTTAAATTCTTAAATTCTTAAATTCTTAAATTCTTAAATTAACGTTGTGAAAATTCAACCGAAATCACTTGGCGCTTTTATGTTTCTCTTTTACCTTGTTGTATGGATTATGGTATTAAACAGAACAATGAAATGGGTTTTTATTTTTCAAATGTCTCCCTATCAAGCCTAAGGGGGGCTGTATCACCCCTGCAAGTCAAGGGGCTTACTGCGTAAGCCCCTTGCGACTGTAGTGGGAAATAACGGTATGACAATCCATACGATTGGAATGACAAAACAGTTTCTTGCAGTTACTTACTTTCTGCAAAATAAATCCGCTCAAATTTGTCATAAGGTGATACAAAAGTGAATTGTTACGGCGGAATATGTGTGAAATCAAATTACAGCACCACAAAAATAGCGGAAAATTGATATTTTGTGTTTACCTTTGCTCGGCATCTGTCGCAGTAGACACATGACATGTAATACACGAGGCTCCGTGACTTTTGTATATCGTATATGGTTAGCTAAATTCAAGACACCAAGTCAAATATGTTGACAATTTAATTGGTTTTGTCAAAAAATAATCGCTGTCAGCTGCTATTTAATATAATCTATAAATATTATCAAACTAAGAAAACTAATTTAGATGTGTACTTCTTCCAATTTTATTGATTTACAATCAATTTACGATGTCAAAAAAAAAAAAAAAAACATATTGTGCGACTTGATCGAAAGGCTACATGTACCGTTATTGCGGACTACTGGTATCAAAATCCGATTCAGCAGTCGCGTGTTGTTTGTATTGACGTCTCTTTAGTCGGATTACGCAGCAGTTCGCTACAGCGATCTCGGTAGTTGGCTATGATAAAGCCCTCTACGTTCGATATACGTAAACGGCACATCGTATTTTTATCATCGCGCGCCCGCAGTATAACCGCTACGCGTGTTATAATGAGGCTGTTCGCATTTTTAAAATTCAGATCTACCGTAGAGGTCTCATGCATTGCGCCCTGCTTGCAACTCACTCGGTGGATACGATCAACAACAAGATTTGACAGCATCTCTTGTGGTCCTCTGTAGGTAGCCAGCTGTACACTCAAGATAACAAATTGACTCAATAAGATTATCTTGACATTATCACCTTTCGTTTGATACCAATTTTGCTATATTTTGTTTAATTTTTGACATGTTTTTTGTCATCATTAAAAAGGGAATTGTTTCGTCCTTTACGATAGAGGTTTTGGACATAGTCTTCTTCTTTGCTAGTTCCTGACTGGATTAAAACATTTTTCAGCTAGATTTTGCAAGATATGAGCCGTTGATTATCTGGTTGATCGTATAATGTGAAAAATGGTGGGATACATGTGCGATTTCGGTGAATAAATGGCAACAGAAAGCGGCTGAAATCTCACTAAATAGCGATGTTTTACCGGAAGTTGCGAGGAACTTGACTCGAATAACCATGGTTACCGTGGTTAAGCCGGGAAGGTTTTTTACTTGCTCAGTCCCATATGCTCAAATTCGTGATAACACCATACACAATAATACGTATGTGGGGCAATTTAAAGCCGTTTATTCCGGGGGTACGCAACCCAAAGTAAAATCAGGTGCGTGCGCAAGCTATAGAAAGTGACCAGGTACAATAATTGTGTTGTAGCTTAGCAACTAGGGTAGTGTGTGCCTTTGTTCTATGGATCATTGCACCGTGTGAATTCGCAAGTCAATGCATTGCCATTACAGTATATTGCAGTATATTGAACAATCGACGCAGAGCAAGAGATAGCGTGGTATCCCCCGGTTGATTTCGATTTCGAAATGATCGCAAATCGACCATGTCAATTATTTTGCTAGTTCCTGACTGGATTAAAAAACAACATTTACAGAAAGTATGATATTCTACTAGAACAATATCTACGAAAGGTGGTAAGTAATTAATATATTGGATACACGCAGAATGAAAAGGTTTTTTTAATGAAAGAAATTACTCTTCAAACTTATTTTTCTTCAGAAGTTTTTATTCGTATTTTTACACATTTTAAAACATCAATTTCTACTAGTTGAATACCACATTACAATTCTTATAGTTTAAGCATACAATTTATGGCAAATTCATGGTCGGAAAATTAATTCTAAGCACACAGGGAGAAGGAGAACAGTACTGAGCCACGTCGTGGCTCATAATATGCAAGCGGCGCAAAAATTCATGCATACGACTTGAATACATACAAGCGATTCACAGCGCGCTGAGGTTATACTGCCCGACACTTCGATGACTGTGGTTAATTCAATGCTCGTCATCGCCGTGTGATATTTTGGACCGGAAAATATCACATTTTTACTGCAGGATTTTTACAAGGGAATATACAAATCGATTGGAAACGCTTTACATTGTTCATGAGGTGAGTTTTTGATTTTGATGTTGTGTAGTTATTTTTATGAGCATTTTAATATGAAGTGGCATGATCGTATGTGGCCGTATTGCATGCATTTATATTGCGCCACATACGAAAAAGTCTACACCTGGGCTGTATGAGCCCCCCCTACCATATTTCTTACTGCCACGCCCACATTTTCCATCCAATTTTCACCAAACTCGGTGACTTTTCCTAAAATTGTATAGGGAACATTGTGGTATAAAATTTAAAAGTGTCAGGTTTTTCCCGTTGCCATGGTAACCACTATCTGAAAGGCATGTTTGTCAATTTAAGTCTTATTTTGTTTTCCTTGCACTAAACAAGTCAAACGTGTAAATTCGTGTAAAAGTGTTTTCTATTTGAAATTTATAAACTGTACAAAAGTAAAGTCAAAATATCAAAAAACAGATGTCATTTGTTTGTTTGTTTGTTTGTTTGTTTTTTGTTTCAAGAATAAAATGGCGGAAAACAATAGAAATAATAAGAATTACTAAAAAAACTAAGTTTCTCATAATTTTCCGATTTGTTTTCTTCTAAATTTGAATTGAACAACCAGTTTCCATACATAACCCAAAGTATTGACATGGTATTTTCATCTTCAATTAGTAACAGTATCTAGTAATCTTATATTGAAAGTGATTTTTATATATTACATTATATATCACAAAATTAGTGTAATATGTGTAAATTCATTTTTCGTGTCCAGGCATTGACATGAATTAGTTTATTTATATAATCTATATGATCGGTAACAGGTTGTCATGATCTGAACAAAATTTCATGGATATTTCTTTTGTTTTTCTTTGTTTTTAAGGACAAAATGGCGCAAAACAATGAATATAATGTCAACAAATATTTTGATATGAAACAAATCCATTTGGTTTAAGTTTATAGGGTACAAATTTAAGCAATTGCATACGTAAATTATCATGTACTGTAATGTGTTTGATAAGATGTGTGAAGGTCACCTCCACAATGACTTTGTGGACCTAATGGGCCTCTAAATCTCATCATATTCCACAGAAATGTCCTGATCTATGTTCCAGAATATGTAATATTACATAATTATGTTGAAAAGTTAAATTTTCCTACTTGATAACAGTCAATTCGGTGAAAACAGCTCCAAAACGTCTATATTCTGACATTTTCTATGTTAAAAAAAAAAATCATATTATCGTAAATAGCGCCCTCATATGGTGACCTTTAAAAAATGTTTATGATTGAAACTTGTAGAGCTTGACCTGCTTGACACATGTGCCAAATATAAAAGTGGTTGATTGAATAATAAAGAAATTAGAGAGGGGGCCCTATGAGCCCCCCCCCCCCCCCCCCCCACCCCTTGGGCCTGGGAACGCCAAAATAGCTTGGGCTTGATAGGGTTAAGATAACAATTTTAAGCGTGAGACGCTTTCGATCGTAATCAAAAGTATTCGAATTCGGAGACGGGTGGGGGGGGGGGGGGGAGGGACGATGGGGATAGAATCAGTCATCGATTTACTATTTTTTCACTAGGTAGACATTTAAAGTGGACTTCCACACGATTTCAAGCTTCTAATGATTGAAAGACAGATATTCTACTTCAATAAACACAATTTTGTGTGAAAAAAGTATGATTGTGGGTTCTTATAATTGGCTTTGAAATTCTAATGACACAAATTCCCGAGCGAGCTTGATCTATCCCACAATGCACCAATTTGTGACGTGCGGCACTCACTATGCGCCTATCTATGTTTTTACACTGCAGCGAATGTGTTCTTTTGTTCAGACCAATACAATGCTCGATCATGAATAGTTTAGTCGGCGATGTGCCACTCAACCGTGCCTGAGCATTACTCCATTGTTGAACCGTTTGAAAATACTTGCCTGCCCAAAATTGTAACACGTTTGGCTTTCATTGGAATTTGAATAGACATGAAGTCCTGTAAACGTGGTTATTGAATTTCCTGGCTCTGCATGGCCGGCTATTATGAATGGCACATGCAGTGATCACAATGCAGTGGCACCGGATTGAAGCCTACTCAAGAAATTGAGCAAAGTGAGGGTGCTAAGTAAGGGTCTCATGATTGTGTGCAGTAAATTTAACTATTTCCTCAGAGTTAATGACATTAGAAAAATCTCTTAGAAATCAACCAAAAAGAGTCAAATCCTGAAAATATTCAAGCACATCCATAGATTTATTTCCAATACACTGTACTTTTTAAAAACTCGTCCGGAATTCTCCTTTAAGGTTCTATGTCATGGAAATCACATTAAAAACATTTTTTAGCCTATCAGGGATAGTTTTTCACGTGGATTCTAATTACAACGCCCACAACAAATGTCTCCAGAGTGAAATTCTGCAAGTGACCTAATCTGTCAATCACAACCCGGTTACTTATAAGATGAACAATGCACCTTCACCAAAGCTGAGTGCCTGCTCACAATAGTATCACACAGTGGCGTACCCAGGATTTTTTAAAGGGGGGGGGGGGGGGTGGTTATTTTGTAAAAAAGTCCAAGCCTAGACCAAGTACCTTCAACATTTTTGACACCGAGACCAAGTACCTTCAAAGTTGATAACACCTCTAAGTGGTGGGGGGGGGGGGGGGGGGGGGGGGGGGGTCCGTAATTTTTTTTCGAAGCCGAGACCAAGTACTTTCAAAATTTTCGAGACCGAGACCAAGTACC
The DNA here is from genome assembly GCA_037951105.1 of Echinarachnius parma. Lineage (NCBI taxonomy): Eukaryota > Metazoa > Echinodermata > Echinoidea > Clypeasteroida > Echinarachniidae > Echinarachnius > Echinarachnius parma. The sequence continues at coordinate 14,586 of JBAMJV010009188.1, forward strand.
TTCAAAGTTGAAAACCCCTCTCATGGGTGGGGGGGGGGGGGGGGGGAGGGGGTTGGTAAAAAAATTTCGACACCGAGACCAAGT
>JBAMJV010009189.1:0-46017 GCA_037951105.1 Echinarachnius parma
TCGGCTCTGTGTCCGGAGGGCTTTAGTCGTGATAAGAGTGACACCCGATAAAAAGTGGACTTTCTGAATTGTGGTGGTAAAGAGGGGGGGGGGGGGGGGGGGGGTGGGGGGGGGGTGGGGGGGTGCGCTACGCACCCAACGCATTCATGTTGTGTTAGGTGGCAACAATATAAATATGAAAAATTGCTTGCATTCAAGATTATTTGTGATACAAACAATATATTATGCTGCAAGAAAACATGTCATACTGTTTGCAAAAAAAACATGTCATCACGAATGTATTTGCTTTGTTATATCAGTATAATGTTTTCCATGTCATATCTCTCTTAAATATATTTAAGACTTGTCCTGGGGTCTTTGTATCTATCATGCTGTATTCACATAAACAAATCCTGAAAATAGAATTTAACTTTTTCGTACTGCAAGTATTTGATGCATAGAATCTGTATTGGTTATTAATAGTTATTTACCATATTTTTCTTGAATGTTTAATCTGATTATGTTTAATCTGTAAAAAGAATGTAGTTTGTGATAATTATAATACAAATCGTACTGCAATAATTTGATGCACAATATTAATAATAGCTTATTCCCCTATAAAACTTGTATTTTGTATTCCCAATAAGTAATACATACAGTAGTCGACTGCAGCTCCTCTGGTTCACCCTGTCTAAAATGGAGGAACATGTAATAGTGGGACCACGTGCGATTGTGCGCCTGGATTTGAAGGTGATACCTGTGAAACAAGTGAGTAATATATCGTCTTGTCGTGCTTAACAATTTCCAATGGTTATAAATGGTTACTGAGGATATGTTGATCTTGTTGATATTTATTTAGTTGTTTTTATTATATCTCTCTGATCTCCACTATGTAAAATGTGTTATAATGTTTAAAGTGGCAACAATACAAATATGAACAATTGTTTTGCATTCAAGATTTATGTTAGAGACATTGTTTGATTTGACTGTTTGTATATCTATATGTGATGCTGTTTTTGCAAGAAATGTGTCATCCCTATTTTAATTTGCTTTGTTATATCAGTAGAATGTTTTCCACGTCATATCTCTCTATAACATCTATACAAAACTTGTCCTTTAATTAATAGGCTGTGGCCTCTGTATTTATCACGTAATATCTACACAAACAAATCATGGAAAATTTGATGATAATCGTACTCAAGTATTTGATGCACAGTATCGGTTATAGTTAAATATTTCAAGCCTATTTTCCTTCAATGTTTAATCCTGATCACTTCAACCTGTCAAAATAATCACAATCTAGTCTTGACAATTTGAATAACAATTATCCCCTGCAAGCATTGATACTCAGTATTTATAATACTGTTACGAATGTTCATGATCGTATTTGAAAAGTATTGGATAATTATAACTGAGCTGTAGTAGATAAATGCATAATGATTCATGTTTAGTCAGTCCTCACTATCTCTCTTCCCCTCTCTCTCTCTTCCCTTTGACTCCCATTCCTCAAATTACCACTTGTTGCCATTCGCAATCCCTTGAATTTACACACTGGACTATGTTTTGAATTCCATTCATTTCTCGAATTCCTATAACTTATTTGCTATCTTCCTTCCATCCCTCGCCCTCCCGTGTGGGTCGTATTACTCTCGCCTTATCGTCTTGTTTTGGAATCAGAACAAGTGGCCCTCTCTTTCCTACCAAATACCACTTTCCCTTCCTAAAATCCCTTACTATAAGTAGAACATGTTGACATTCTCTTGCTCATACTCTGAATTCCAGAAATTCCCCCATTCCATAACTTTGGTGTGTTATCTTATTCTTGCTTTAGTAAGAATGCTATGTTTTATTTGAAATTGAAGTATGTGCAGAACTATGCAATGTTTCGTATGATGTTGAGATATTTTAAATGCCTTACATAATTGTCGACGACTTGTACATTTCTTTGCTATCTTGTGAATCGTATAAATACTCGAGTTTTCCAAATTGCTAGTTAGTTAAGTTTTGAGCTAGTTCTGATCTGCGTTCTCCGCAGGCTACATTTATTAATCCCGCATACATGTAAACCCTCAAGTGGTATCTACTTGTGAATAAAATCAAGCAATTATATTTCAGAACTTGAATCTTCATTTATTATTATCTCTTGCGTTGGATTATTTGAGGCACGCTACCGTGATTGAATGCGAACCTGTGTGATTGCTAAGTGAAATAAACGTATTAATTTAAAGACACACAATACATCATCATTATCTTCATCATCTTCATCCCAAACATTTGTCATCACCCGACATTTGTAATAATACCTTATTCTCCTATTTGACTTATATTTGTATTCCCGATCATAATACATAGTCGTCTGCTCCTCCGATGCACCCTGTCTAAATGGTGGAACCTGTAATGATGGGGTCGATCCTAACACGTGTATATGTATGCCTGGATATGAAGGAGATATCTGTGAAATAGGTAAGTATCATATCGTTTTGTTGGCTTAATAATTTTAAATCGTTATTATGATTACTAATGATATGTTGATATTTATTTAATTGTTATGGGCAACTCCAGCGTCACGGAAATTACAAACAGACAGTATTTTCATGACTTTCCAATGCCACTACTAATTCATACCTCTACCTAATGTCTAACTTTTATTTTGATTACCAAAGCAATAGCCTGGTTGAGTATGCAAAAAAGGTTTCAGTAACCATTATGTCCCATTCGTTACTGAGTAATTCTGCAAAAACGTACGACGTCACGGACATTACATTTTTGGATATGATTTGTGCATCCCATATACATCTGAGACCCTCACAAAGGTGATTTAGGTATTCAACTATAGACAAGGCAATGATGAATTGAATCCAAGTTGGGATTTTGCGGAAACGGGCCAGGTATATGTGATCTCGACCACAAAACGTTGCGTCACGGACATTACATTTTTCCGCGTCACGGACATTACAGTTTGTCCGGAGGATTTGATTAATTAAAAAATATACGTTAGAGCACTCAACAGAATGAAATTTTAATCTGAAAAGGTACTTTGATTATCAGTCATCGAATTTGGTGCCTTAAATAATAAAAAATACCAGAAAATTTGGAAAATATAAGGATTTTCCTGAAACTTGCACAGTGTAGTCCCATGTGTGAAGTTTCATGTATGGTTTCGTTTCTCCCTATAAGGAGACACCGAGAATAAAAAGAATCATGTGGACTAGAAAGATACACTCATAGGATCATGTTGTATTGAAAAATACTCCAGAAAAAAATCAATAGATTTGAAATAGAGCCAATTTTGTTTTTAGTTCATGTCCACTTTTTCGTGGAATTGCCCTTATGCCCATTATATCTCTCTGATCTCCTATTTGAATAATTCAACAATTTATGTTAGAGAAAATGTTTGATTTGATTGTTCGATAAATGTAATTTCATGTCATCCCGATTGTATTTGTTTTGCTATATCAGTATAATGTTGTCCACGTCATAGTTCAAGACTTGTCCTTTAATTGTTGGGGTCTTTGTTAAAAATGTATGTATCATGTTTTATCCACACAAACAAATCTTCATAAATTGGAATTGAAATCGTACTGCAAGTACTTGATGCACAGTTTCTGTAATAGAGTATTTTCCCTATTATGTAAATTATTTTTTTAATCCAATCAATATAATAACAGACATAGAAAACAGCCCCACTTCAACCTCGAAAATCGGTGGAACCTGTACTGATCGAAACAATTCTTACACGTGTGCAATAATGTGGCTGGTTATGCAGGTGCTAACTGTCAAACGAGTGACGCAGTATACTTCCATATCGATAAATAACATATTAAAATCTTACAACTACCTCGTAATCACGGTCGTAGCGAGTTTACGTAATACATATTCAACTGGGGGGATAAATGAAGTAGATCACCCCCCCCCCCCCCCCCCCCCCCCCACCCACCACCACTTGAATGGGTTTCAGTGCCATGTCTACGTAACATATCGCAGACCGGTAGCATTTAGAAAAATAAGATTGTCACCTATTTCAATTTCCTTCATTCTTTGAAACAGACATAAACGAATGTGATTCTTCACCCTGCCTAAATGGTGGGACCCTGTACTGATGGGGTCGACTCGCTACACGTGTGCATGTGTGGCTGGATTGACAGGAGATCACTGTGAAATTAGTGAGTATCATATCGCTTGTTTGTTTTAAAAATTGAACGGTTAAGAATAGTTGCTGATTTGTGTCTACATTTATTCATTTTTGTTTAATATCTCTCTTAATTGTTTAATTATATTTCTCTGATCTCCGATTTAATAACTATTAGCAATATAATAAGAGAGCAGACCATCAGAGCAGCTTACGTTGGTAATCGGTCATTTCTTATCAGATCAGCATATCACCACACTATTAATTGCCACCAGTTTCTTTGTGAATGTTTTATTGGTGTGGAAGTGGCAAAAAAATATAAATATGAACAATTGTTTGTATTCGAGATTTATGTTAGAGACATTGTTTTAAGTTGATTGTTTGAAACATTGGTATGTTGTTTGCAATACAATAATTCATCACGCTTATATTTCCGTTGTTTATATCAGTAGAATTTTTTCCACGTATATCTCTCTCAAACATATATTCAGGACTTGTTCTTTAATTAAAGTGATACCTGTAAAGTAGCAGATATTGCACAAAACAACATTTGAGATTTCAATCCTATATCAATATCATTGTAAAATTACAATGAAAGATTTGTGAAAGTTTGAAAGAAAACGAACCACTGTTTACCTAGTGAAAAAAACGAATAATTGAGTTCATATTTTATCACCGAATACTGATGGCCTGCCGTACATTTGTCGCAGTAATAATCATACGTTGGAGATATCCGCCACCCGTGTATGTTTACAGACGTAGTACATAATTCATGGAATTTGCGCTCGCTCGGCTCAAAGTTCAGTAGGGTCGGGAATGTTTCCCACGCCGCGCCTGGCCGGACGTTTTCAGCTACGGCAATTGTACTTTTTATCAAAAGCGTTGGCAAACGCTTTTCAAATAATGATTTTCAATGATTATTGTCTTCATACTAAAGGGACATTTGAACAAATCTAACCCTATTTATTATTCTCTTACCATTAAGCTAAACACACGGCAGAAGAGAAACGAGGAAGCTCCAAGTAATTTTCGTGGAGTTAGACACTTTACCTGGATCACTTTAATATTTAGATGGTGCTTTTCACGTTTGAGTGGTTACTGAGTTTTGTCCATGTCTTTTTGTTGTAACGCGAGTTACCAAACAGCATTCTTCCGCAAAGGTTCCTAAAGGTAGCTCTGTCAGTCTTTTTTTGTGTTTTCTAGTTAGTAGACATCTACTTAATTATTGGTGATAAAATAATGGAGTTACAGCACATTGAAGTAGTCACCGTACCATAAAGTGTAACGCAAGCTACCGTGGAAATGCCCATTTGCTTTGTTATATCAGTATAATGTTGTCCACGCAAAATCTCTCTAAAGTCAAAATTTGTCCTTTAAACAATAGTCTGGTGTCTTTGTACATTAAATATCATGTTATATCTACACCAAGAAATCTTGAAAATAGGAATGAAAAACGCACTGCAAGTTATTGATGCACATTATTTGTAATAGCTTATTCCCATATTTGACTTCTATTTGTAATCCGAATCATAATACACAGTCGACTGCTCTACCGGTTCACCCTGTCTAAATGGCGGAACCTGTAATGTTGGGACTGAAACGTGCGATTGTGCGACTGGATATGAAGGAGAGATCTGTGAAATAAGTGAGTATCATATCGTCTTGTTGGCTCAACAATTTTAAATCGTTATAAATAGTAACTGAATGTATTTGTTATATTTCATTGTTATTTATATCTCTTTTATATCGTTTTCAGCTACGGCAATTGTACTTTTTATCAAAAGCGTTGGCAACGCTTTTCAAATAATGATTCTTCAATGATTATTATCTTCATACTAAAGGGACATTTGAACAAATCTAACCCTATTTATATCTCTTATCTCCCATTTGATAATTAATTTGAATTATAAGAAGGGCTGAAATATATAAAATAAGCAGACTATCAGAGCATATGACTTTTGAGAATCGGGCATCAATAATCATATCAGCATATCACCACACTATTGCTACCAGATTTCTCTGTAAATGTGTGTTGATGTGTAAGTAACAACAGTATCAATATGAATCATAATTTTAATTCAAGATTTATGTAAGAGAAATTGTTTGAATTATGTAGTTGTAATGATGTTTCCAAGAATTCAAATTTCACTTCGAGTGCATTTACTTCGTTGTATCATCATGAAGTGTTCTAAGTCATCTCTCTAGAATCCTTTCCAGACTTGTCATTTAATTGTTAGTATGGGTTCTTTGTAAATAATCTACCATATTATACCTACACGCAAACATCTTGAAAATTGGAAAGATAATCGTACTGCAAACATTTGATGCACAATAATAGCATATTTCCCTATTTGATTTCCATTACATAGTTGCCTGCTCTTCCGATGTACCCTGTCTAAATGGTGGAACCTGTAACAGTGTGACCGATACTGACACGTGCGATTGTGCGCCTGGATATGAAGGAGATATCTGTGAAACAAGTGAGTATCATATCGTCTTGTTGGATTAATAATTTTAAATCGTTATTATAATTACTGATTGACATTTATGATTATATCTCTCTGATCTTCTATTGAAAAATCATTTGTAATTATATAAGAGGGACTGAACGCAATAGAATTGGCAGACCATAAGTGCAGCTGACATTTGAAATCAGGCATTGATTATCATATCAGCACATCACCGCACTAAATTGCTCCCAGGTTTGTTTGTAAATGTGTAATAATGTTTAAGTGGCAACAATACAAATATGAACAATTGTTTGCATTCAAGATTTATGTTAGAGACATTGTTTGATTTGACTGTTTGTATATGTGATGCTGTTTTTGCAAGAAATGTGTCATCCCTATTTTATTTGCTTTGTTATATCAGTAGAATGTTTTCCACGTCATATCTCTCTAAACATCTATACAAAACTTGTCCTTTAATTAATAGGCTGTGGCCTCTGTATTTATCACGTTATATCTACACAAACAAATCTGGAAAATGTGAATGATAATCGTACTCAAGTATTTGATGCACAGTATCGGTAATAGTTAAATATTTCAGCTATTTTCCTTCAATGTTTAATCCTGATCACTTCAACCTGTCAAAATAATCACAATCTAGTCTTGACAATTTGAATAACAATTATCCTGCAAGCATTTGATGCTCAGTATTTATAATACTGTTACGAATGTTCATGATCGTATTTGAAAATTATTGGATAATTATAACTGAGCTGTAGTAGATAATGCATATTGATTCATGTTTAGTCAGTCCTCCACTATCTCTCTTCCCCTCTCTCTCTCTTCCCTTTGACTCCCATTCCTCAAGTTACCACTTGTTGCCATTCGCAATCCCTTGAATTTACACACTGGACTATGTTTTGAATTCCATTCATTTCTCGAATTCCTATAACTTATTTGCTATCTTCCTTCCATCCCTCGCCCTCCCGTGTGGGTCGTATTACTCTCGCCTTATCGTCTTGTTTTGGAATCAGAACAAGTGGCCCTCTCTTTCCTACCAAATACCACTTTCCCTTCCTAAAATCCCTTGCTATAAGTAGAACATGTTGACATTCTCTTGCTCATACTCTGAATTCCAGAAATTCCCCCATTCCATAACTTTGGTGTGTTATCTTATTCCTTGCTTTAGTAAGAATGCTATGTTTTATTTGAAATTGAAGTATGTGCAGAACTATGCAATGTTTCGTATGATGTTGAGATATTTTTAATGCCTTACATAATTGTCGACGACTTCTACATTTCTTTGCTATCTCGTGAATCGTATAAATACTCGAGTTTTCCAAATTGCTAGTTAGTTAAGTTTTGAGCTAGTTCTGATCTGCGTTCTCCGCAGGCTACATTTATTAATCCCGCATACACGTTTTGTACAAAGGCTTTTTGACATGAATCATCAATGAATTTATTTCTAGTGAGATACATTACAAGGCGGTCTGCTGAAATTTGATGAAACAGTTTACTAACACATGATGTGAGAGAAATCATTCTAAAGTTCTCAGATCTACCCAAGTCGTCAGATTTGTGTATGAGTACAAGTTTTGATTTTGACCAAGTACTGGGTGGGTCTTGACTTTCTAAGAACATGCGTGTGTATAGGGTAGCAAGAAAATGGTGGACTGCAGGGAGACGCTTGAACAGTCCCATACATCAACCCATCTGGACCTGGGACGGAGGTTGACTTTTTCTTTAGCAATACTGCTTTAACGTGTTTTGGAAGAATGGGTCCTAAGTCGAAGTCAACCCTGTCGTTGTCGTCGATATGAATGTATGGAAACCAGTTTAAATTGTTGATGTCGATGTTTGCTGGTGTTGAGTAACTGGTAGCGAAGTATTCGTCTGCTGTTTCTTTCGCGAATGTCGGCTTTGCGTCTGGGGTGTCGAGGGTTCCTTGACAGGCTCGTTTGGAAAAACTCCAAAAGTCCTTGCGGTATATTGACTCTTGAAAAGCAGCGTCTTTTTCGCGCTCCTTTTTTTTCTGCATTTTTTTTTCAGATATGAAACAGCTTTCACAGCAGAACGGAAATTTGTTCTATCTTCATCTGAGGCGATTTTTCGAAAAGCTATCTTCCGGAGGGCGTTTTTCTTCTTTCGCGCTTCTGCTGGCGTTTTTGGCTCGTGTAAGATGTACTGGTTGGCGGAGATCTCGTCGATATCTCGAAAATATCATTGTAAAATACAATTGAAAGATTTGTGAAAGTTTGAAAGAAAACGAACACTGTTTACCTAGTGAAAAAAACGAATATTGAGTTCATATTTTATCACCGAATACTGATGGCCTGCCGTAGATTTGTCGCAGTAATAATCATCCGTTGACGATATCCGCACCCGTGTATGCTTACAGACGGTACAGAATTCATGGAATTTGCGCGCGCTCGGCTCAAAGTTCAGTAGTGTCGGGAATGTTTCCCACGCGCGCTGGCCGGACGTTTTCAGCTACGGCAATTGTACTTTTTATCAAAAGCGTTGGCAACGCTTTTCAAATAATGATTTTCAATGATTATTATCTTCATACTAAAGGGACATTTGAACAAATCTAACCCTATTTATTATTCTCTTACCATAAGCTAAACAACACGGCAGAAGAGAAACGAGGAAGCTCCAAGTAATTTTCGTGGAGTTAGACACTTTACCTGGATCACTTTAATATTTAGATGGTGCTTTTCACGTTTGAGTGGTTACTGAGTTTTGTCCATGTCTTTTTGTTGTAACGCGAGTTACCGAACAGCATTCTTCCGCAAAGGTTCCTAAAGGTAGCTCTGTCAGTCTTTTTTTGTGTTTTCTAGTTAGTAGACATCTACTTAATTATTGGTGATAAAATAATGGAGTTACAGCACATTGAAGTAGTCACCGTACCATAAAGTGTAACGCGAGCTACCCGTGGAAATGCCCATTTGCTTTGTTATATCAGTATAATGTTGTCCACGCAAAATCTCTCTAGAGTCAAAATTTGTCCTTTAAACAATAGTCTGGTGTCTTTGTACATTAAATATCATGTTATATCTACACCAAGAAATCTTGAAAATAGGAATGAAAAACGCACTGCAAGTTATTGATGCACATTATTTGTAATAGCTTATTCCCATATTTGACTTCTATTTGTAATCCGAATCATAATACACAGTCGACTGCTCTAGCGGTTCACCCTGTCTAAATGGCGGAACCTGTAATGTTGGGACTGACACGTGCGATTGTGCGACTGGATATGAAGGAGAGATCTGTGAAATAAGTGAGTATCATATCGTCTTGTTGGCTCAACAATTTTAAATCGTTATAAATAGTAACTGAATGTATTTTTTATATTTATTTCATTGTTATTTATATCTCTTATCTCCCATTTGATAATTAATTGGAATTATAAGAAGGGCTGAAATATATAAAATAAGCAGACTATCAGAGCATATGACTTTTGAGAATCGGGCATCAATTATCATATCAGCATATCACCACACTATTGCTACCAGATTTCTCTGTAAATGTGTGTTGATGTGTAAGTAACAACAGTATCAATATGAATCATAATTTTAATTCAAGATTTATGTAAGAGAAATTGTTTGAATTATGTAGTTGTAATGATGTTTCCAAGAATTCAAATTTCACTTCGAGTGCATTTACTTCGTTGTATCATCATAATGTGTTCTAAGTCATCTCTCTAGAATCCTTTCCAGACTTGTCATTTAATTATTAGTATGGGTTCTTTGTAAATAATATACCATATTATACCTACACGCAAACATCTTGAAAATTGGAAAGATAATCGTACTGCAAACATTTGATGCACAATAATAGCATATTTCCCTATTTGATTTCCATTACATAGTTACCTGCTCTTCCGATGTACCCTGTCTAAATGGTGGAACCTGTAACAATGTGACCGATCCTGACACGTGCGATTGTGCGGCTGGATATGAAGGAGATATCTGTGAAACAAGTGAGTATCATATCGTCTTGTTGGATTAATAATTTTAAATCGTTATTATAATTACTGATTGACATTTATGATTATATCTCTCTGATCTTCTATTGAAAAATCATTTGTAATTATATAAGAGGGACTGAACGCAATAGAATTGGCAGACCATAAGTGCAGCTGACATTTGAAATCAGGCATTGATTATCATATCAGCACATCACCGCACTAAATTGCTCCCAGGTTTCTTTGTAAATGTGTAATAATGTTTAAGTGGCAACAATACAAATATGAACAATCGTTTGCATTCAAGATTTATGTTAGAGACATTGTTTGATTTGACTGTTTGTATATGTGATGCTGTTTTTGCAAGAAATGTGTCATCCCTATTGTATTTGCTTTGTTATATCAGTAGAATGTTTTCCACGTCATATCTCTCTAAACATCTATACAAAACTCGCCTTTAATTAATAGGCTGTGGCCTTTGTATTTATCACGTTATATCTACACAAACAATTCTGGAAAATTTGAATGATAATCGTACTCAAGTATTTGATGCACAGTATTGGTAATAGTCAAATATTTCACCTATTTTCCTTCAATGTTTAATCCTGATCACTTCAACCTGTCAAAATAATCACAATCTAGTCTTGAAAATTTGAATAACAATTATCCTGCAAGTATTTGATGCTCAGTATTTATAATACTCTTACGAATGTTCATGATCGTATTTGAAAAGTATTGGATAATTATAACTGAGTTGTAGTAGATAATGCATATTGATTCATGTTTAGTCAGTCCTCCACTATCTCTCTTCCCCTCTCTCTATCTTCTCTTTGACTCCCATTCCTCAAGTTACCACTTGTTGCCATTCGCAATCCCTTGAATTTACACACTGGACTATGTTTTGAATTCCTTTCATTTCTCGAATTCCTATAACTTATTTGCTATCTTTCTTCCATCCCTCGCCCTCCCGTGTGGTTCGTATTACTCTCGCCTTATCGTCTTGTTTTGGAATCAGAACAAGTGGCCCTCTCTTTCCTACCAAATACCACTTTCCCTTCCTAAAATCCCTTGCTATAAGTAGAACATGTTGACATTATCTTGCTCATACTCTGAATTCCAGAAATTCCCCCATTCCATTACTTTGGTGTGTTATCTTATTCCTTGCTTTAGTAAGAATGCTATGTTTTATTTGAAATTGAAGTATGTGCAGAACTATGCAATGTTTCGTATGATGTTGAGATATTTTAAATGCCTTACATAATTGTCGACGACTTCTACATTTCTTTGCTATCTTGTGAATCGTATAAATACTCGAGTTTTCCAAATTGCTAGTTAGTTAAGTTTTGAGCTAGTTCTGATCTGCGTTCTCCGCAGGCTACATTTATTAATCCCGCATACATGTAAACCCTCAAGTGGTATCTACTTGTGAATTAAATCAAGCAATTATATTTCAGAACTTGAATCTTCATTTATTATTATCTCCTTGCGTTGGATTATTTGAGGCACGCTACCGTGATTGAATGCGAACCTGTGTGATTGCTAAGTGAAATAAACGTATTAATTTAAAGACACACAATACATCATCATTATCTTCATCATCTTCATCCCAAACATTTGTCATCACCCGACATTTGTAATAATACCTTATTCTCCTATTTGACTTATATTTGTATTCCCGATCATAATTACATAGTCGTCTGCTCCTCCGATGCACCCTGTCTAAATGGTGGAACCTGTAATGATGGGGTCGATCCTAACACGTGTATATGTATGCCTGGATATGAAGGAGATATCTGTGAAATAGGTAAGTATCATATCGTTTTGTTGGCTTAATAATTTTAAATCGTTATTATGATTACTAATGATATGTTGACATTTATTTAATTGTTATGGGCAACTCCAGCGTCACGGAAATTACAAACAGACAGTATTTTCATGACTTTCCAATGCCACTACTAATTCATACCTCTACCTAATGTCTAACTTTTATTTTGATTACAAAGCAATAGCCTGGTTGAGTATGCAAAAAAGGTTTCAGAACATTTGTCCCATTCGTTACTGAGTAATTCTGCAAAATGTACGACGTCACGGACATTACATTTTTTGGATATGATTTTTGCATCTATATACATCTGAGACCTCACAAAGGTGATTTAGGTATTCAACTATAGACAAGGCAATGATGAATTGAATCCAAGTTGGGATTTTGCGAAACGGGCCAGGTATATGTGATCTCGACAACAAAACGTTGCGTCACGGACATTACATTTTTCAGCGTCACGGACATTACAGTTTGTCCGGAGGATTTGATTAATTAAAAAATATACGTTAGAGCACTCAACAGAATGAAATTTTAATCTGAAAAGGTACTTTGATTATCAGTCATCGAATTTGGTGCCTTAAATAATTAAAATACCAGAAAATTTGGAAAATATAAGGATTTTCCGGGAAACTTGCACAGTGTAGTCCCATGTGTGAAGTTTCATGTATGGTTTCCGTTTCTCCTATAAGGAGACACCCGAGAATAAAAAGAATCATGTGGACTGAAAGATACACTCATAGGATCATGTTGTATTGAAAAATACTCCAGAAAAAATCAATAGGATTTGAAATAGAGCCAATTTTGTTTTTAGTTCATGTCCACTTTTTCGTGGAATTGCCCTTATGCCCATTATATCTCTCTGATCTCCTATTTGATAATTCAACAATTTATGTTAGAGAAAATGTTTGATTTGATTGTTCGATAAATGTAATTTCATGTCATCCCGATTGTATTTGTTTTGCTATATCAGTATAATGTTGTCCACGTCATAGTTCAAGACTTGTCCTTTAATTAGAAGGTTGGGGTCTTTGTAAAAATGTATGTATCATGTTTTATCCACACAAACAAATCTTCATAAATCGGAATTGAAATCGTACTGCAAGTACTTGATGCACAGTTTCTGTAATAGGTATTTTCCCTATTATGTAAATTATTTTTTTAATCCCAATCAATATAATACAGACATAGAAAACAGCCCCACTTCAACCTCGAAAAATGGTGGAACCTGTACTGATCGAAACAATTCTTACACGTGTGCATATGTGGCTGGTTATGCAGGTGCTAACTGTCAAACGAGTGACGCAGTATACTTCCATATCGATAAATAACATATTAAAATCTTACAACTACCTCGTAATCACGGTCGTAGCGAGTTACGTAATACATATTCAACTGGGGGGATAAATGAATAGATCACCCCCCCCCCCCCCCCCCCCCCCCCACCACCACCACTTGAATGGGTTTCAGTGCCATGTCTACGTAATATATCGCAGACCGGTAGCATTTAGAAAAATAATATTGTCACCTATTTCAATTTCCTTCATTCTTTGAAACAGACATAAACGAATGTGATTCTTCACCATGCCTAAATGGTGGGACCTGTACTGATGGGGTCGACTCGTACACGTGTGCATGTGTGGCTGGATTGACAGGAGATCACTGTGAAATTAGTGAGTATCATATCGGCTTGTTTGTTTAAAAATTGAACGGTTAAGAATAGTTGCTGATTTGTGTCTACATTTATTTCATTTTTGTTTAAAGGGGACCACCAGGCAAACGACAACACATTATTATATGTTTTGGTACCGTTTTGTGATATCAAATAGATACCCAACATTTTTCAAAGGGTTGCGGAATTCATAAACAAAGCAATCTTAATTGTTTAATTATATTTCTCTGATCTCCGATTTAATAACTATTAGCAATATATAAGAGAGCAGACCATCAGAGCAGCTTACGTTTGATAATCGGTCATTTCTTATCAGATCAGCATATCACCACACTATTAATTGCCACCAGGTTTCTTTGTGAATGTTTATTGGTGTGGAAGTGGCAAAAAATATAAATATGAACAATTGTTTGTATTCGAGATTTATGTTAGAGACATTGTTTAAGTTGATTGCTTGAAACATTGGTATGTTGTTTGCAATACAATAATTCATCACGCTTATATTTGCGTTGTTATATCAGTAGAATTTTTTCATATCTCTCTCAAACATATATTCAGGACTTGCTCTTTAATTAAAGTGATACCTGTAAAGTGTCAGATATTGCACAAAACGACATTTGAGATTTCAATCCTATATCAATATCATTGTAAAATACAATTGAAAGATTTGTGAAAGTTTGAAAGAAAACGAACACTGTTTACCTAGTGAAAAAAAACGAATATTGAGTTCATATTTTATCACCGAATACTGATGGCCTGCCGTACATTTGTCGCAGTAATAATCATACGTTGGAGATATCCGCACCCGTGTATGTTTACAGACGTAGTACATAATTCATGGAATTTGCGCTCGCTCGGCTCAAAGTTCAATCGGGTCCGGAATGTTTCCCACGCGTGCTGGCCGGACGTGTTCAGCTAGGACAATTGTACTTTTTATCAAAAGCTTTGGCAACGCTTTTCAAATAATGATTTTCAATGATAATTATCTTCATACTAAAGGGACATTTGAAAAAAATCTAACCCTATTTTATTATTCTCTTACCATAAGCTAAACAACACGGCAGAAGAGAAACGAGGAAGCTCCAAGTATTTTTCGTGGAGTTAGACACTTTACAGGCATCACTTTAATAGTCTTTGTATATATCATGTTATATCCACACAATCAATTCTTGGAAATCGAATTGAAAATCGTACTGCAAGTATTTTATGCACAGTATCTGTATATTTATTTCCCCTATTTTGAATTCAATGTTTAATCATGATCACTTCAACCTGTTGAAATGTAGTAGTCTTGACAATTGGAATACAAATCGTTCTGAAAGTATTTGATGCACAATATTCATAATATCTCATTCCTCTATTTGACTTATATTTGTATTCCCAATCATAATGCACAGTCGACTGCTCCCCTGGTTCACCCTGTCTTAATGGAGGAACCTGTAATGATGGGGTCGACCCTAACACGTGTACATGTATGCCTGGATATGAAGGGGATATCTGTGAAATAGGTGAGTATCATATTGGTTTGTTGGCATATGTGATATGTCATCTTAATGGGTACGAGCCATACCACCGTCGGGCCGTCACAACCTCAAGTCGTTTTGTGAATGCAAAAGTATTGGAGCTTCTCGCCACGTAATCGACAATCCCCTTGTCTTCCATCTGTTCGGTCAAGGAAGTTATGGTTCGTACCCATCAAGATGACATATCACAACTGTCCAGGCGGAAATCTTCTGGGCTCCCTAGTCAAGGGACGTCCGGTAAATCTTGGTTGCATGGTATGGGGTGGACACTTGGTAGTTTGTATTGCTAGGTGACTATGTTAGAGCAATCTCTGATGTACAGTTTGGCGGAAGGCGTTCATTCTATAGTAATTTCTTCATAGACGGCGAAGGCATGAAAATGTAACATTTATAATGATTTTTGTAAAGGGCGGCTGCAGGGAGATGAATGTGGGTGAGCCTCAAAAGTGACCCATTTCAAAACGCTCTGATTTGTTGTCGGCGTCTTTTACCATTGTGTGGAGGTTGTAATGCGATTTCAATGAGTTGGCCATGAATGAGAAGAATTAAATTGAAAACGCATGAATAGTGACTCAGTTGTGCCTTCAAATCAGCGCGTTTGGAAATGGGTCACTTTTGAGACTCCCCCACATTCATCTCCCTGCAGCCGCCCTTTACTAGAATCATTATAAATTTCACATTTTCATACAGAAGAGTTGTTGGGCTTTCCGTCGATATCAATTTTAATCATGAATATTTCATTTGAAATGCTAAAAAATCCTCCCAAAAGCTCGAAAAAAATGCAACGCTCTGATTTTTTGTCAACTCCATATTTTTTGTCTGATTTCACACTCGACCCATCTCCATATTCCGGTTTGCTGCGCACAACCCATTTGCCTAATCATTGCGATCAATATGCCATCGTAATGAACAGATAATTTCCATTAAAATGGTATCAAATTCCAATGATTTTGATGAATGGAAAGGGTGGCAGTATGCAATAGAAAGTGAACTTTCAATGCACTCGTAAATTAAATGCATTGAGCCATTTTGCGACATTTCACTTCCTGCCTCCCCCTATTCCCTGGGCTACTGCAATCGCCCCAATTGCACAATTACTACACATAATACACCATTTGAAAGGTATATAACGAGGCTTTATTGTGACACCAATTTCAAATATGCTTATTTAAAAATACGAGAGATATGATCGATCAAAAAAAATTGAGGGGTTTATATGACCAACAGTGTACTCGATGCACAGTTTCTGTAATAGGTTTTTCCCTTTATTTCAATGAGTTTTTTAATCCCAATCAATATAATACAGACATAGATAACAGTCCCACTTCAACCTCGAAAATGGTGGAACCTGTACTGATCGAACCAATTCTTACACGTGTGCATGTGTGGCTGGTTATGCAGGAGCTAACTGTCAAACGAGTGACGCAGTATACTTCCATATTGATAAATAACATATTAAAATTTTACAACTACCTCGTAATCACGGTCGTAGCGAGTTACGTAATACATATTCAACTGGGGGGATAAATGAATAGATCCCCCCCCCCCCCCCACCACCACTTGAATGGGTTTCAGTGCCATGTCTACGTAATATATCGCAGACCGGTAGCATTTAGAAAAATAAGATTGTCACCTATTTCAATTTCCTTCATTCTTTGAAACAGACATAAACGAATGTGATTCTTCACCCTGCCTAAATGGTGGGACCTGTACTGATGTGGTCGACTCGTACACGTGTGCATGTGTGGCTGGATTGACAGGAGATCACTGTGAAATTAGTGAGTATCATATCGGCTTGTTTGTTTAAAAAATTGAACGATTAAGAATAGTTGCTGATTTGTGTTTACATTTATTTCATTTTTGTTTAAAGGGGACCACCAGGCAAACGACAACACATTATTATATGTTTTGGTACCGTTTTGTGATATCAAATAGATACCCAACATTTTTCAAAGGGTTGCGGAATTCATAAACAAAGCAATTAATTTCCACCACTTACGGAACCACTGCTATGTCCTGGTTCCACACGGGCCAAGCATTTGCGAGTGCGTCAATGCTTTCACGCGTACGTCAATAGAATCCCGGATGATTAATTCGCTCTGCACAGAGCGCTCTGGCTCTGCACGCATATAGTCTACGCAATTCAGACCGCATGAACGCATGGTTGAGAATGGTGATGCGTTTTCCAATTATATATTTATTTCTGAAAACATTATTTGTGAACTTGTTGAAGGAATGGAATACTAAAGATGCTACCTTTCTATAATAAGATTATTATTTTTGGGTGGTGGTACCCTTTAATATCGCTCTGATTTGTTTAATTATATTTTTCTGAGCCCCGATTTAATAATTATTGGCAATATATGAGAGAGCAGACCATCAGAGCAGCTTACGTTTAATAATCGGTCATTTCTTATCAGATCAGCATATCACCACACTATTGCCACCAGGTTTCTTTGTGAATGTGTATTGGTGTGGAAGTGGCAACAAATATAAATATGAACAATTGTTTGCATTCGAGATTTATGTTAGAAACATTGTTTGAGTTGATTGTTTGAAACATAGGTATGCTGTTTGCAATACAATAATTTATCACGCTTGTATTTGCTTTGTTATATCAGTTGAATGTTTACCACGTCATATCTCTCTCAAACATATATTCAGGACTTGTCCTTTAATTAATAGGCTGTGGTCTCTGTATATATCACGTTATATCCACACAAACACATTTTTAAAACTTGAATGATAATCGTACTGCAAGTATTTAATGCACAGTTATATCAGTAATAGTTTAATATTTCCCCTATTTTCCTTCAATGTTTAATTCTGATCATTTTCAACCTGTCAAAAAAATCATAATGTAGTCTTGACAATTTGAATAAGAATCATCATGGAAGTATTTGATGTATAGTGTTCATAATAGCTAATTTCCCAATTTGACTTCTATTTGTATTCCCAATCATAATACATAGTCGACTGCTCCTCCGGTGCACCCTGTCTTAATGGAGGAACCTGTAATAATGGTAATGATGAGACGTCCGATCCTGACACGTGCGATTGTGCACCTGGATATGAAGGAGATATCTGTGAAACATGTGAGTATAATATCGTCTCGTTGGCTTAACAATTTCAAATCGTTATAAATGGTTACTGCTGATATTTGGACATTTATTTCATTGTTTTAATTATATATCTCTGATCTTCCATTAAATACTTACTTGCAATATATCAGGGAGCCTGAAAGCAATACAATCATCAGAGCAGCTGGTATTTTGAAATCAGGCATGGAGTATCATATCAGCATATCACCACACTATGGATACCAGGTTTCTAGGCGACAACACTATAAACATGAACAATTATTAAACATTGAAGATTTATGTTAGAGAAAATGTTTGATTTGATTGTTCAATAAAATATAATGCTGTGTGCAAGAAAACATATTATTCCGATTGTATTTGCTTTGTTACATCAGTAAAATGTTTTCCACGTCATATCTCTCTCAAGTCAATTCAACACTTGACCTTTCATAGGCTGTGGTCTTTGTTGTATCTATACAAACAAATCTGTAAAATCGAATAAAAAATCTTACTGCAAGTATTTGATGCACAGTATCTGTAATAGTTACTTCCCATATTTAAATTCAATGTTTAACCCTTATCCCATTGGGTTATGTTGGGGACTTGAATCCATTGGGGGGGGGGGGCATTTTGGTTCCCCTCCCCCCCAAAAAATAAATAAATCTCGGCAACAAATGGACCGATTGACTTGAAAGTTGTCACATACGTAAAACAAGTCAAGTAGAATAATAATTTTTTTATTTTCAATACTTAATACAAATTTTGAATATGCTAATTTTTGACGAATTTGGGGGAAAATTGGGATTTTCATCTAAAATCAAAAGAAATTACAAGATTTCTTCAGGTTGTCTGTAAAAATAATTTCAAATGATGTAATTCATCATATCCATGTTTTTTATGGTGATAAAATATATCACTAATTTGCATAAATTATGTATTTAATTTTTTCATTCTAATGTATTTTACTGTTTGTATTATTTTGTATTTATTTTTGTTTAGAATAATTTTTCTCTGAAGTGTATGAATTAAACTAATAACAAAGAACTAATCCAAATTATAATTCAATATAATATTATAACAGATTTGGAATTTACATGGCATCGGATATATGAATTACATAGAAACCTGTACAAAAATTGCATTTTTTTGTGATGATTGAGCAATTATCGACCTCTAAAATCAGTTCTACATGTCCGACCGGGGTAAATTATATATCAAAACATGCGGGAGACTTGCGAGAAAAAAGGTCATGAAGTTTGAACGTAAAATTCCAATCTGTCAAGATGCACGTCAAAAAAACGACAGGGGGCAAAAGTCCCCCCCCCCCCAAATGGGATTAGGGTTGATCCCAATCAGGAGCGCCGGAAGCAGATTTGGATTTGGGGGGCAAAGACCTAAGGGGGCTCACGATTCGTTTTGTGTAGGGGCTCATGCCCAACCACACTCACAGGGTTGCCAACTTTGAGCCAGAGGTGAGAGTGATACATTGCGAGGGAGAGTTGGGTGTATTCAGCTGCCAGAAATATCCATTTAATCTGGAATTAGAATTTCACTTTTTTGATACATTGACATTTAATATCTTATAATCACCATGGACCTGTTATTTCTTGGTTTTTGGGTGATATTGGACCTGATTTCTGGACATGGATTTTTGGACCAGTTTAGATTTTAGTGAGAATGTCATACTCAGTCCCATTCATACATCTTGGTGCTGTACATGTTGGGATCATACTTTCAGGAGATAGGTTCCTTGTGTCAGTCTTCTTGTATTGTGGATGATTTAAACCAATGCCAGTCAATCCATCAGTTGTCTGTGGTTCTTTGAATGCTCATTTGATGCCAAAACTCACATTTTTGGACTGCTTTCCAAGCAAGCTTTTGGAACATCAAGACTTCTACGATTGTTATTGTTGACTGTACCTGCTACTACCAGCCATGAACATGTAACGTATTATTATGCTGACTCTTCCGTTTCATGATTTCAATCATGCCTAGAAAGCCTAATTATCCATGTGGAATATGTTCCTGGGCAGTTACAAAAAAAACTACGGGAGTCCAATGTGAAGGGACTTGTGAAAAATGGTTCCATGCTGAGTGCATAGGCTTGTCATCAAGTGAATATGCAGCTTTTAACAGTAGCTCTATTATATGGATCTGCAACCACTGTGGAGCACACAACATCATCAGATCGAACTTGTCTCTCTCAAGTCTACAGCACAGCTCAAACCCATTTGATGTACTCAACCCGAGCTGTGGAAGCAGCGACCACAATGAGTCTTCTTCACGGTCACGCTGTTCATCGAACCCGTCATCCCCTGGCTCACCAGCACGCTCTTCTTCCCCGCGTCGAAGCAATCGAAGGAAAGCAACCAACAAACCTCCTCCCAGAATGCTCAGGATACTCAACGTCAACTGCCAGAGCATCCGAGCCAAGATGCAGCCCTTCTCAATGTTGTTGCAAAGACATAATCCGGACATAGTTGTTGGTACGGAGTCTTGGCTGTCTGATACCGTCAACAGCAACGAAGTCTTCCTTAACAACCAACATCCTGCGCAGGGACCGCCCTCGTGACCCGCATGGCGGAGTCTTCATTGCCGCCAAGAGCGACCTCATAGTTACCAGAGAAGAGGAACTGGAGACTAATTGTGAGATACTCTGGTGTCGGATTGAAATGGCAGGAAGCAAGACACTTCATGTTGCAGCTTTATACCGTCCACATGAAGGAGATGAACTCAGTCTCGTTGAGCTATCACGGTCACTCTCCAGACTTGACAAGAAGCACTTGGTGATCCTCGCTGGAGACTTCAACCTTCCTGGCTGGAACTGGCAGAACCTTCAGGTCGGCACGTGTGGACATCCTGCCCTTCATTACCACTTTGGCGAGGTTATGGATGACCACAGACTTACCCAACTTGTCAAAGAGCCGACACGTAAAGCAAACACCCTCGACCTGATTCTTACCAACAATCCTACCCTGGTTAACAGTGTCAAGGTTGTGGCAGGAATCTCAGACCATGACTGTCCTTTGGCTGAATTTGACTTGCGGCCCCCACGAAGACACCAAGCAAAAAGGAAGGTACCCCTGTACAAGAAAGCTGACTGGGATGGTTATGCAGAACATATGCAGCATGTGGCAGACGACATATCAGAGAAGTCAAGTACTGCATCAGTCAATGAACTGTGGATGCTATTCAAGTCAGGCATTGAAGAGGGGTCTGAGAAATTTGTTCCCAAGAAGATGCTGCGCGGTAAACATGACATGCCATGGATCACTCCAGACATCAGACGACTCATCAAGAGAAGGGATAGACTACACAAGAAAGCAAGCCGGATTAGGAAGGAACACAACCCTGTTCCTCTCCTTTTGGAGGACGAACTGCTAGAACTGAAACACAGAATCCAATCAGAAGCACGACAAGCATACTGGAACCACCTCGAATATATCTTCACATCTGATGATGACTCAAACCAGTACGAGGGAATGCGAAAGTTCTGGAGATTTGTGAAGAACAACAGAACAGACCGTAGCGGAAATCCTGTACTGAAGACAGACAACCAAAATGTGACAAGCCCGAAGGACAAAGCAGAAGCACTGAACAACCAGTTCAAGTCAGTCTTCACCAATGAGACAGACCCACCTGCTGACCTACTTCCAGATGTCTCCCCCTTCGATGCCATGCCTGAAATCCACATCACAACTGAGGGAATCTCTAGGATGTTGGAGAAACTCAAAGTTGGGAAGGCTCCCGGACCTGATGGGATCCCAGCAATGGTGCTACACAAGCTCTCGTGCGTCATAGCTCCATCTCTACGTGCAATATTCCAGCTCTCTTACGAGACAGGTGAAGTACCAGATAATTGGTGCCTTGCAAATGTGGTACCTATATTCAAGGACGGAGACAAAACGGATCCTGAGAACTATCGCCCCATCTCCCTTACATGCATTGCCTGCAAAATGATGGAACATATCATTGCAAGCAGTATCATGACCCACGCCAGTAGGAATGACATACTCTACCCTCTGCAACACGGGTTTCGGGCAAAGAAGTCATGTGAACTCCAACTTACTGGCTTCGTCAGTGACCTCTTGAACAACATGGAAGAGAACAAGCAAACTGACATAATCATCACCGACTTTAGCAAAGCCTTCGACAAGGTAGGCCACAAGATAGACTTCTATGGAGTTAGAGGCAAAAACATCAGATGGATTTCCAGCTTTCTCCACGAAGGAAAACAACAAGTTGTCTTGGATGGATGTACCTCATCTGTGCTGGGACCATGCCTCTTTCTCTTCTACATAAACGACCTACCCGACCAACTCTCCTCCAAAGCTAGACTGTTTGCAGATGATGCCATCATGTACATGACCATCCAAGCTCCAGAAGATGCTAGGCTGCTCCAACAAGACCTGGACTTCCTAAGTAGCTGGTCAAGGAAATGGATGATGGAACTCAATCCAAGGAAATGCAATGCAATAACAGTCACCAGGAAGAAGACCAGATTCATACATCAGTATTCTCTGAACGGTGAAATTCTGGATTCTGTGTCATCGGCCAAATACCTTGGAGTAACCATCACCTCTGACCTCAACTGGAAACAACACATCTCAAACATCTGTCATAAGGCAAACAACACCCTAGCATTTCTCAGAAGGAACGTGCGTGTTCATTCAACCCAACTCAAGACAACAGCAGGCTCTTGTACGCCCTCTCCTTGAGTATGGATGCACCGTCTGGGACCCGTACACAGTGGGATGCATACAACAGTTGGAGATGGTCCAGAGACGAGCGGCTAGGTATGTGCTGAATCGCTACCACAACACCAGTAGTGTCGCCGATATGTTGAGCCAGCTTGGATGGGCCTCCCTTCAAAAGAGAAGAGAAATCCACCGTCTCACAATGCTGTACAAGATGCATCACTCACTGGTAGACTTCAACACAAATCAGTACATCCAAACAGCAGACATCAACCGGACAACAAGAGCCACACGACTGTACTGCTACATGATCCCACATTCCAGAACTGATCAACACCAGCAGTCCTACTTCCCTCGAACAGCTCGTCAGTGGAATGCCCTTCCCTTAGAGGTTGTCCTGGCACCATCTGTAGAGGCCTTCCGTCGCCACCTGACGGAAGGTACGAAGTAAACACCGGACTAGACTATTACTTGCACTTTGTAAATAAGCACCTGCGCACCCTGTGTATGCACACACACACACACTGGGTGATTTCAAGTATGGTGTTGGGGTTAGTGTTAGTGTTGAGGGTGAAAAACTGCCTCTAATCTGAGCTAAACACCAGCTTCCAGATTAAGCATCTAAGGTCACGAACTTTTTAATCGTGATGACCTTGAGTAGTAATCGATCAGTATCGCTAGTGTTTGTCAACACCAGAGACAAAATCACGCGAACACCCTTAAAATGGTAACGAAAACGCTTACATGGTTACGAATTAGAGAGCAAGCCGTAATGACGATTTACCACATACATGTATTGAATACTATAATTTAAAAAAAAACATTCAAACCATTCACTTGGTCGATACGATTTTAGTGAATATTCCCTATTTTTAGTGAAATTTGTAACTAAACTCGCAAGAAATGTGCGTGACCCTCTTCTAAAAATTGAATGCCCGTCGCGCGCTGAGACATATGGCTAGCGTTAACGGTTTGCATAGCCGAAGATGTAGGCATAAATCCCGGTGACAGCACGGTAGCAAGTTCCGAGTTAATACCAATAGTATGTAACATGATATACTTTATTAAAATCGGTCACGTGATCACTAGGTGCTTGGTGGCCGAGTGGGTTAAGACCTGTCGCACGTGTATCACTTAACCAGATAAATCATAGAAGTGGGTTCGAGTCCCCGGTGTGGTTATTTTTTTTATTATTATTTTTTTTTTAGCCATTATTCACAACAAATTTACTACAGTTTTTAACTCAATTATAAGTTCACTGTAATAAAATGTCAAAGATGTACAGACAATTCCCAGTGCTTAGTGACTTTTTTCGGGGGAGGGGGGAGGGGGGGGGGGGGGGGTGGCGGGTGTATAATTAGACAAGAAATACATACAATAATTAATGTTAACAACAATATAAACATAAGGAAGAACCTGGCTATTCAAATTTTGCTTTGTTGTATTATTATTCCAAATGGTCTAAAGAATTTATGTAGTGAAAACTAATGTTTGATTATAAAATAATGAAAATATGAATTGTATGACCTTATTTCTTTAAATTACTATAGATATTCAAATCAATACATTAATTAAAAAAATAAGATTTGCATTGCGTTTCATAATCTTCACTTAAGTAAAACTTCAAAAATTATCTAGGTTGACACCCTTTTTACATGCTCAGACAAACAAAAACACCACCATTTCTGTTCAGAATTGTGATTTTAATGCCCACCTAGCAACAGTAACACTAACACCAGCTCGATCTGTACTTGAAATGACTTTCATTTCGATCCCTATGGAAGTTGTTATCTCTATGGAGTTTTGCGTATACATGCTCAACACTAACACTATCGGGCAGATTAGCAGACGACGCTAAACACCAGCAACCACGTGCCACTGCCGGAAATACGAGGTCAAACCTCTAACACCAACTCATTTCAAGTACGGTGTTAAGGCTGCAGTTAGTGTTTAATAAACACTAACACTAGCTCAACACCATCTCTGATAGTATATTGCCATATCAATAAACACCGCCAGTCGGAAACGGAAGTTTGTACAACGGTGAAATCAGAGGTCATCACGTTAACACCATCCTAACACTAAGTCATTTCAAGTATGGTGTTTAAGCCCGATTTAGTGTTTAATAAACACTAACACCAGATTTAAACACCATACTTGAAATCACCCACTGTATCTGCAAGAATCTTCAGGATTGAAGGAGGCAGATTAACCCGAAGAAGAAGAAGAAGGAGCGAAACGACAAAGCCCAAGGGAGCGAAGTGACTGAGAGGGGGGCGGGGGGTGTCCCCCTCCCACGGTAGGGAGCTTCTGCATTTTTGGACTTGAAATTGTGCAATCTGTGCTACCTAGATAGGAAATTCGGGGCTTAAGGTTAACTGTATCTGGGAAAGCGTGATATGATTGAGCGACCAGAAATCCTTAATATATTTTTTCACGAAGATTCGCGAAAAAAACAAATAATTGACATACTATTAAATATGCACCCCAACACACACACACACACACACGCACACGCACACACACACACACACACCACACATACACATATTGTATTTAGTGGCATACACAGTTCCAAAATAAACCATATGCCACATATGTATGATCAACAACATAGCCTACAGCCAAGAATGAGTCCTGGGGGAGCGAAGCGAACCGAGGGCTGGGGCAGAGCCAGAGGGGGAAGATTGTGCATTTATATACTGAAATGGTGCAACGTTGCCCAGTACAGATAAAGTACTCACCCCAGACCATACGTCAAACCCCACATCAAACTGAGATAATCTGTTCGTTTTGTTATTATTATTATTGTTATTTCATTATTTTTGTATTATTTAATTTATTAAAAAAAATTGGTATTATTATTATTTATTTATTTATTTTATTTATTAATTTTTATTATTATTATTATATATATTTTATTTTATTTTATTTTTTTTTGGGGGGGGGGGGGCAAAAACGCGTTTTGCCCCCCCCCCCCCCCCCCATTTGTGGATGGGGGGAGGCAGCCCCCCCCCCCCCCCTCCCCACTTCCGGCGTCTATGGTATTATTTATTATTATTAGTATTATTATTATTTCATTTTTTTCATTTCATTTCATTTATTCATTTATTTCAGATAAAATACAATAATAAAAACGGTACAGTGTAAAAATTGACAGGTATTTGCCTTAGAAGCAAAGTGCTTGTTAACGGCAAACCCATGTAAACAGAATCAAAATCAAAACAAAAGAAATTATTTGTATACATTACTTTAAGCATGGAAATTTCACTAAGAAACATAACCTAAACATTTAACAATAACAAGTACAGAAGACAACAACAACAAAAACACAACGTCGATACTCAATAATTAGTGAACAATTGAAGTTTAAAGATGCGTTTAAAGATGGTACAATTATTAATATTCTGCAATCTGAGTTAAGTTTGTTCCATTCTACAACTCCCTGGTATTTTATCGAGCGCTGTAAAAATGACGAGTTCAGTTTCGGTAAATAAAATTTGTCTTTTCCCCTTGTATTAAGTCCATGGACATCTGAGTGCTTTTTAAAGAATGCATTAAAAAACTTTAGGTAAACGTTGGTGTACAAATTTATGCATAAAAAGAACAACATTAAATGATACATTGTCAAGTATATTCAATAACTGCATTGATTTAAAAAGAGTGCAGTATGAGCTCTAAATGCATATTAAAACAAATTCTGATAGCTTTTTTCCTGTAAGATTAAGAGTCTTCTTAAATGTGAATTACTTGCACTTACTTGCACTTCCCCATACTTGCACTTCCCCATAGTAGTAGTAGTAGTAGTTCTTGTTTATGATGTTCATCATAATTATTTCAAATTTCAATTACAATATTAATATTGTAATTATTATTAATCACATCTCAGCAAACTGCCCTGTCCTGGACCAATTCGATAACGGGGTGATTGCCGGTGATACGACCCCATACTACCACGATGAAACGGTAACATTCTCCTGTGACGAGGGTTTTACTCTAGTTTGGCTCTGCATCCATAACGTGCAACGATGGAGACTGGTCGGATGATCAACCAGTATGCTATGGTATGAAACAAAACAATCGCCGATCGATGGTGGTGTTGACAATGAATGAATGATTGAATGATCGTTTATTTCCAACAACAAACAAGATACACGTTTTGCAATGAATATGGGTATACATATTGGAAGAAGGAGGTCTACTAAAAAGCGCAATGCTTGTAGATTGTAGGACTCATAAATTCTCAACAATATAATCAATTAAATTTGTTAGGGAAACAAGTAAAGGGACAGTCCCTCTGTGCAATCTGGTGCATACCTAGATAGGAAATTCGGGTTAAAATTAAATCTGGGAAAGCGTCTTATGATATGATCGACCAGAAATGTTAAATATATTTTACACGAAGAAAACAAATAATTGACAAACTAATAAATATGCACCCCAACACACACACACAAATGTTGTATTTAGTGTCATACACAGTTCCAACATTAACCATATGCCACATTATGTATGATTCACCAACTAGCCTACAGCCAAGAATGAGTCCCCGAGGGAGCGAAGCGACCGAGTTCTGGGGCAGAGCCAGGGGGCAAACCCCCACCCCCCCCCCTCACTTCGGCGCCTATGATCCCAATCAATATAACACAGACAAAGACGACAGCCCCACTTCAACCTAAAACAATCGTGGAACCTGTACTGATCGAACCAATACTTACACGTGTGCATGTGTGGCTTGTTATGAAAGAGTTAACTGTCAAATGAGTGACGCAGTATACTTTCATATTTTTTTGGATAAATAACGAATTGAAATCGTACAAACTACCTTCTAATAAGTATTGCAGTCCGATTGCATTTAATTACAAAAATATAATTGTCACATATGTGAATTTCCTTTATTGTTTGAATTGAATCTAATCATTTACAGTCGGCACAGACGATGTGCTTCTTCACCCTGTCAAATGGTGGAACCTGTATACAGACCTGATGGGATTGATTATCACGTGTGCATGTACTGGATTTGCAGGGGATAACTGTCAAACAAATGTATGAACTGAAAAGTGTTTAAATTACTGCAGGTGCAGGGAATAACATGGTACTAAATTGCGTTCATGTTTCATAAGCTCTAAATTATCAATGAGATATTGAGGAACTCTATCAATGGCTATTAAGTTGTTTGTTAACCTTGATAATACAGAAAACTGTGTTGCACAATACACGGTTCAATGTTGTGACATTTCATTTTATTTCACCCATTGTTGTTGTCTTTTATCTACGACCCTCAATGTGAATGAATGTGAATGCAATCCTTGCCACAATGGTGCAACTTGTCAAGATGGTATCAATTCATTCAATTTCTCAACTTCATCAGCGGCACCTTGCATCTATAGAGAAGATTGATTAATTTTCATACTGTTCTTTCATTATTTAAAACGATTGTTAGATACGGATGAGTGCGAAGACAATCCTTGTGAAAATGGAGCTACGTGTACAGATGACATCAATGCCTCATCTGCACCTGCGCACTGGGTATGAAGGGGTTCGGTGTGAACATGGTCAACCATCAGGTAAAGATTACATGCTGGATTTCGGTTGTGAAGTAATTGTCTGTATATACCCCAAAACCAGGTTATGAGTGTATGGTAGGACGCATAATTCATAGGATAGTGTATTCAAGTAAAACAATTATCTGATAATGTGGTTCAACCGGTCTACTTTCTAATTTTGCACAAAATTAAGGCAAATATAACACTTACAGATTTGATAAATTGATTCGTATGAGCTGAGCTATGCAACGTAATAATTTGTTGCGTAATAGTGACATAAACGTGATCATTTTTTGACAGGTCACTGCGTCCTGCGCGGGTATCAACTGTACCTGATTACCAAGGGTAATATTAATGCTGCAGGTCTTAAACCTCAATCATATTTGATTGGGTGTCTAAAATATCTACGGCCAATAGCAATTATATGGGCCGTCGCAGTATTTTGACGGTCACATACTGAAGCAGTCACATATGGGTAGCCGCACGGCATATATTGAATTTATGGATGCAGTGCGCACGTGCGCACGAGGGCAACGCCACGAGTGCGCAGGGTGTACCACATACCGTAAGGCCACCTTACGGGCACCGAAGGGCCGCCTTAAGACTGCCTTATAGGACACCCGTTAAATTCCTGCGGACGCCGTAATTTTGTTTGGGTGCGCACAAGTCAATTGTAATTCAAGACCCAAAAAGGCAGCCACGCGGCAAACGCAAGGCCACCGTACGCCCGACGTATGGTTGAAGTGGAAACGCTCTCAGCATGGCTACGGTGTGTCTAATTGCTACGGCGACCCTAGAAATTACAAAGTTATAACTCCGCGCTATAATCCCACGGCGACCCCTGCGGCCTGCAAAATAACGGAATACGATCTAGGGTGACGCTGAAGCCGCCTTATCCTAGCCGTAGAGAAAATGTGACTGAGGCATTAGAAACCCTGTATTAAACGCTTTATACATTCAATAAATTGTATATTTTAGTATCCCTTAATTACATAGTTCAGGGTTAGTGGCATTTCCCTGCCCCGTCAATGCCCGAACCCAATGCACTTCCAGTCTGAAAGAGGTAACCTCTTTTGCAGGACAACCCCCTGATAACCCAATATCGATGGACTAACAACCGTTGATACAATACAATATCAGTTACAGAACCTTTTCCAATTATGTAATTTCATGTTTTTCTCCTCCCCCCCCCCCCCCCCCCCCCCCCCGATGCAACAACTCGTCCGCTGTGTAGTAACGTGTGTAACGAGGAAATAGAGATCCGAAATCCCAATACTGATCAACACGACTTACGCTGGAGACTTGACAGTAATTTATTATAATGAAGTCAAAAACATCATCATCAAGTTCAGTTAGCGTTGTGTAGCGCTGATGTGGTCTTCACGAGAGCACGCCATGCAACTCTATCTTCTGCAAAGCCTAGTGCACCTTTCATTCCCTCTCCAGACACTCACTTTACATCATCAGTCCAAAATGTTGGTGGACGACCTCTACCACGTTTTCCTTCAATTGCTCCTTGCAGTCTTTTTTTTAAATTTCAACTCCTCCTGTTCTCCTAACGATGTGCCCAAAGTACTACAGTTTTCTCTCCATAATTCCCCTTCTGATAGTCAAGTCTGTGCCAGTCTTGTTCAGGATCCATTCATTTGTCTTTCTGTCCTTCCACGATACCTTCAAAAGTCTTCTGTAGCACCACATCTGAAAAAAAGAAACACATTAGCAGTGATTATAATGAAGTCAAGATGCAGAACTTATCACAATTCTTGCATTTACAGTTCGTGCTTCTCTTTCTATCCCTCCCCAGAAACAACTAGCCCGCCGTGTAACGAGGAAATAGAGATCCGAAATCCGGACACTGGCGAATGCGACTGTCGCCCGGGACTCTACAAAAGCACGGAAGGGAATTGCGAAGGTTAGCCACATGATTTATTCCCTACAACAGAACTGTACCATACAAACAAACAAACTTGCAATTGTTACAAATAATTGCAGGTTATTTATCTTTTCAAACGTTTATCTTCTAAACGTGTTTTTAAAGAGTGAAATACAAAAGAATGTAGCTATATACTCAGCAGTGTTGTTTCCGAGTCCCCCCCCCCCCCCCCCCAATCCGAGTCCGAGTCTAGACCATCCGAGTCCGAGTCCGAGACCAACTCTTTAAAAAAAATTGTTTTTATTTCATTTTACATGTATTCCTTTTCAATTGTGATATATCACTCAATCATGTGATTAAAATGAATCGCTTCATACAGACAAACATGTAGTCAAACATTGACCGGCCTCGAGCTGGACTCGGCCCGAGTCATCGAGTCCGCAACGTTCGAGTCCGAGTCCGAGACCGGCTTCGAGTCATCCAACACTGATAATCAGATCCTTCACTTTGCATGATAATATTAGTTTGTCTCCTTCATCACTAGGCGACATTATGACATAACAAATAAAAGTAAATAATAATCCGCACGACACGCTTGCTAAAATGTATCCGCTCCAAAAGTGCGTGTCGTCTTGCTTTTTCGTGCAAGGAGTTGTTTTAGTGGCACATGTTGACTTATGTTTGAAATTAAATACATGGCCATCGCATTCAAAGACCAAGCCAGTTATTATATTACGCCTCTTTAACTTCGTTTTGAAGTATTACTTTATCAATTCACTATGTTCCTGTTAAATAGAAACAAAGGCCGTGGAGGTATCAATTAAATTCATCGAAGGAAATGGGAAGGAGATGAATTTCACGGAGGAGTTGAACAACCCCGCGTCTAACGAGTTTAAAGAGCTGGAAACTGACGTCTGCGAGCCGGTAAATCTAAAAGACTTTAGATAGTTTATGTAGGTCTACTAATTACGCAGAAACTGGCAGAAGTATTGATGAAATTCATGTATATTTTAAGGCACAAGGCACAGAGAGCCGACTCGACCCGGTCGGAGCCGAATCAACATGTCTATTAAATCGGCCTCGACTGACCTCCGATTACTGGCTCCTGACTGGCAAAAACCGGAGTCCTGAGGCAATGCGTTCTGAACCGATCCGACTACAAAAAAATGGGATCGGATCCAGTTGGCTCTGTGTGCGTTGGGCTTTACTATACTATCCATTGAGATGCTGAGTGATGTGATGAGTAAATGTCATACGGCCAAGTAAAAGTATTGTACTGACCCATCGCCAAACACAGTTGAAATGATTCTCATTATTTTCTTACAAGATAGAAAGTTGAAAGTAAAAAAATAATATTAAAACATGGTTTTGGCATACCGTTCCTTAGAGTAAAACAGCAAAGAACCACTAAAGTTGCAATACAGTTAGTTTGGTCGATTCAGTCAAAGTTGTCCTTCTAAAAATAGAAGACGTTACATAAATATTTGTTGTTGTTGTTTTTATAACATGTATTATCATAACTGCGCAATAATAATGCGGGCTTTCCTGGTGCTTATATTTACAAAGCACTTCTATAACAGTCTTTTGCACATTCTTCCATCTCGAAGTTTTCAGACGAAAACAAAAACAAAACAGGTATTTTTTGTCCAATAACTGAGTAATTTTAATCAAATATTGCCCAAAGGGAAAAAACCGTAGCCCTAAACTGAAATGGTCGAGTCCGAATTTGAGAAACCTCCTTCCCGAATAAGGGCCCGAATATTGCCGTGTTCAAAACTCACGATTGCCGATACTAACAAACCCCATATTATTTTCCATTTTCGATGAACAGTTTAATAAGATATATAGCGAAAACTCAGACTATCTGGGATGCAAGGTGACTGCATTCAGCCCGGGGAGCATCATCGTGAACTACGCCCTCACTTTCACTGGAACCTCAGATGAGACGGCTTCATCGGTAGAGGACGCTGTTCAACAAGAATTGAATGATACGAACGGAGCCTTCAGAACCTTCACCCTTGAAGAAAGTTCTTTGACTGTTGAACGTAAGTCTAGCACTTTTGAAAGAAATATGAATTTTGGTTATTCGGTCCCTTTTCTGTTCTTGCGGTCATTCATCGAAAATGTTTGAAGCCAAATAACAGTATTGGGAAATTTACCGAAAGCATCTATATTTGCCAATTTATTTGATCAATATGCCGTTTTTGGCCCAATTTGTATAATCCCATATTATAGTCAATTATATATCATTTCACATTTCATGCTGTGTTTATGGGGCGTTATATCGGCATTAAAATGTATTTATTGATTCAGCTGTGGGCGGAATATACATGAAAAGGGAACTGGGTGGCCCAAATTATTCTAAAGCAAAATATCAGTCTGTAGCACTATGTTTAGTATCACTTGTCTATGACAATGTTAGCAGAGTTGTACATCACTGGCCTATATTTTTCTGATCTAATGGACACGTCTTTTTGTGCAAGCATGTAATTTTATAACTGTATGTACTATGCCTCCCATTTAGTTCGAACACTTACGGCACTGCTTGAACTATTGCAGGAGAGATCGAGCTGAATGAATGTTTAGTGAATGCAAAATATACGCAGATTTACTAATAAATTATAGTCATTATCATGGGCGTACGGGGTGTTCGGGGTGTTCAACACCCTCCCCCCCCCCCCCTTTAGCGAATACATTAAACTGTATTAGGTATACAAACACACCCCAACTACGCCACTAAATAAAGCTAAAGCACCCCTCTTGAAAAAGAAATCTCCGAAAACTATGGTCATTATCATACTATCCATTTAAATTACCGACTTTCCATCAGCGTTGGACTATTGCAGTACAGAGTGTCCCAGATAAAACGAAATCGGATTTCATGGCAGACATTTTCTGTCATAATGAATAATTATGAGATATACACGAATAAAAGCCTATGTTTTTCCTTCTTTCATTTGATGTAAAACTTATGGCACATAATTCACGCATGACTGAATAAGAACAATGGGAATTGGCGTTACCAAAATTCCATTTGCACGCAGAAGTTGCAGGTTATTTTGAAAAAGGACAAACACCGCATACAAATTCATATTTTTATCTTTTATCAAACTTGCAATTTTTGCGTGCAAATGGAATTTTGGTAACACCAATGTCCGTTGTTTTAATTCAGTCATGCGTGAAATATGTGCCATATAAGTTGTACATCAATTGAAAGAAGAGAAACAGAGCTTTTCATATATGTATATCTTATGAAAGAAATTATTCATTATCATAATGAATACATGAAACCCGGTTTCGTTTTTTTCTGGGACACTCTGTATAAGCAGCTTGATGACCAGAAGTGGAAAGGAAACTGCACAGATTTACTTATTGTTATCATTAACAAAATCAATTTAAATTGCTTTCCAACAGCGTTGGACTATTGCAGTGCGGAGCTCGATGACTGTAGTGAGTACGCAGAATGCAGCGATTTGGGCGAAGGCGGGTTTACATGTGCTTGTAATGAAGGTTATGATGATCCTTATCCAGAGACGCGTCCAGGCCGGGTGTGCGCGGAAGGTATGTTATTTGCTTATAAATTAAAATTGTTTATTGTTGTAATGCTATAATTTGTATAAAAATAATGATTATCATAGTAATGCTTATTATACAATAATAATACTGATAATACAAATATAAATAAGAATAATAATGATACTGATAATATCAACAACAACAACACAATTAATTGTTATCATTAGTATTATCACTTCAATATGTATTTTGTGAAATATATATTTACTTTTAACACTTTCTCTTCATTTTAGCTCAAGTTGAACGAAATATATAATTATATCTTGATTGTTTAATACACTGCTACGATACAAGTTCGATAAATAACCTCATTAGCGTAGTAATATTTTGTTGTTGTTATCATTATCAGTAGAGTATATATTTATAGTAGCTGCGCTATATAAATGTTCGTATTATTATTATTATTATCATTATTATTATTATTATTATCATTATTATTATTATTATTATCATTATGATCATGATTATTATTTTTTCTGTCAATTTGAATGATATCAATTGGCATAAGGGCGCCTTTTGAAATAACAAAACGAATATGATTTATTCCTTGTTACCAATTACAGTGTAAGTCTTTTTAAAATGCATTTATCAAATACCATTTGTTTGCAGTTTGCCGTACACACAAAGGCATCTGGAGAAATAGATTTCTTGTATATCTTGTTCTTGTCTTAAATGTGGAAATGCAACTGCAAGTCTTGGCATCATTCTTATTTCGGGTATTAAACGTAGTTGTAGTACCGCACATATCCTCTTTGTTTATATATAATCTATCAATCTATCTATCTTGTTATCTACCTTTCTTGCTATCTATCTCTCTATCAATCAATATAATGTATTTCTTTATATCGAAATATATCTACATTATCGTGGAAATTTAGTAAACTGCACTGAACTGCACTGAACTAAACTAACTTTTGTAGTTACCAAACATGTGTGCTTTTTAATTTGATTTTGTTCTTTCTTTTGTTTTCTTCCCTTCCCTTCAGCTACAAGTGAATCACTCGGTATGTGATGTTTTGATTATTAAATATATATATAATTCCAATGTCCGTGGCCTTTAAATCCACATTGTGCTCTAAATCCCTTTCACGGGACAAAATTATGATGAGTCAATCACGCATATGCTATGTTTGTACGCACTGGGCGACGTTTATGTATGCGACAATACGCTCATCGCAGAAATTCAGAGCGCAAGTAATTACTGCATGTACAGGATCATGGCGTCGCGGAGAGGCGCTTGGACACTAGTTCGATTTATATAATTATTATCTTTACTAATATTTTGATAATTGCATCAATTGTAAAACTATAATTTTTTTAATACTTAATATAACTTATTACAGATGTTTTTCTTTATATTGTTGGCAGTTAAAGTATATGATACTGTAGATTGTCAAGACACTAAGTATATGCTGATAGCTGATACCATTAGTACAATATTTTCCACTACAACTGACTAATTAATTTATAATTTACCTGAACAGCTGAATGATATGCAATATATCTGAATATATAAAAAGAAATAATCTTTGGGGCTTTTTTTTCTTTCTGAAACAGAGGTGTGGATAATTGTGGTGGCTGTGGCGGTACCGAGTGTGATCATTCTGGCGGTGGCCCTCGTGTGTTGGAAGAAAAGGTACAGCAGGGGGTTGATCCACAAAGATTTTAAGTTTAACGTAAATCTGGGTTTGAATTTAAAGGGGTAGTTCGGTTTTGGTATAGAGGGCGCTGCACAAAATTGTTTGTGAGGTAATGAAAAACTGAGTGTAAAATTTAAAAGAGCATACAATTTTAATGGCAGAATAAACTTTATTTGATCAAACTCAGTTCAGAAACGGTTAAAATAATCAATAAATATATCCGATCGTAATAAATCTGGGGCCCAGATTTTTTCGGTGATTTAATTTTTTTTTTTTAATGCCTACACTTTTTCAAAAATTGTCAAAAAGGGTTTTATCTATACATCTAATCATTGTTTCAACAAAACATCACATGCATAATTTCGTTTGAAAAATGGTTGAAACCCTTTTGTGTTTTAATGGCTCTTTTTGAATGATAACAGGTTTTTTAATTAGTCGTTTGTAATTGTCTATACATATCGAGCATGGTGGAGTCACACTTTTAGAATAGTTTGTAGTGTTATTGTACAGGTTTTGGTTACTAAAGCTCAGCCTTACCAAAACTGTACTACCCCTTTAAGCTATGGAAAGCCATTTGTAGCCTTGGTATAAACAAATATGAAACAAATATTAAAGAGCAAAAAAGAACATGTTTGAGACTTTTTAATGAATTTGTCATTAAGAATATTAAATCTAGACACTTCATCGCTCTGACAAACAGTAAGAATTACAACCATATTGTGATATAGTTTAGCACTTCTTTAATAACCCTCGATATGATTTACTATGCTGTTAGTGGGATTACGTCAATGAAATGATGGGAGCACGTGTCCCATCCCCATAACTATAGATAACAACACCATCAACATAAGGGGAAATATCTTACCCTCCCCCGCAAAAAATAAAAAATAAATAATAATAATAATAAATAAAATAATAAATAAATAAATAAATAAATAATAAATAATAAATTAATAATAAAATTAATTAATTAATTAATTTTTAAAAAAATCATAATAATAATAATAATAAATTTAAAAATATATTTTAAAAATAATAAATGAACAATAATGATAATAATTTGCGTGCCCCCAATAAGCATGATGAGTCCGACCACGCTTCGACCCTTATGATGTCCACTTGTGTTTTATGCAGGTGTTGTGACTCAAAAGTAGGGGATGATCCGACTTCAACTTCGCCGCTCGACAACCAAAACGAGTATCCACCCACAACGGCCAACGATGCTGATGCCGACCTAATGGAGACCAAGATACAATCGTAATATGACAGCGTGGAGGAACGTACAGCCATGCATGGAGGAAAAGTACTTCCGTCTGAAAACAATATTAGCCGTCAACAATGTACAATATTGAATAACACTGATTAAAAATATACAATGGTCCATTTAATCAGTTGAGGACATAATGAACTGAAGTGAGAAAATACAAATTTCAGAGAAAAACTGCTGAAATCGAAAACTTATATTCTTAAACAATATTTGCTGGTATTAATGTGAAATTTCATCTTTATTATTAGTTTGTAAAAATTTACGTTTTTCGGAGGTAAATATTACTAAAATAAAAAGACGGAATATGCCCTTTTTTGTTTCCATAACGCAAACAGTTCGAGAGTCATGGCAAGTTCGTTACATACTGATCATGATGACTCATTCTATGCCATGATTTATTCACAACAAACTTGCACAGAGAGAAAATTACAACGATGGAGAACAAAATAATCCCGAAAGTTTGAAACATTTCAGAAAAAATCGCATAAGGCTTTTTTGCCAAATGCAAGTTGCCGTGGTGGTTACATTCATAATCAGCATTGGGAAAGTTACGGAAAGCATCTTTGTTTGAAAAGCTTTCTTCCAAAAGGCGCTATATCCACTTTCTTAACTTACGAGGAAAACAGATTTCTTTGCCCAACTTTGTACACGTGCCTATGGGGATATGAAAATTGAACTTTCTATATTTTGATTTTAAGTGAGTAATTTGTCGTAAAATGTGGATTCCTAGATAGCTACGTAGCTTATAAATGTAGATATATCGTTAACTCAATGTGTATGGAAATGAGCTCTGCATTTGCAGAACTATACTAGATCAGTATTAATAAAAAGGGGGTTTATTTGGTAAAATTCGAACCTAAAAGCCTAGTCCCTTTGAAAATATGCCAAAATGGTTTTGAACTTGTTTGTGAGGATTGCTCTATTGAATATTATTTTTCTTACCAGACATCAAATTTACATTTTTGATAAAAATTATTGAAACTTCGTTGTCTTGAGGGTGCCTTTTTGTGTTATCGGCTGTTTTTTGTTGATAAAACAGCCCCGTGATCAGTTTCTATGTTTTGAATTGCTACAATTCAAGCATCATTGAATTCCTACTAATAATGTTTAATGATTACTTACAAGTTTTAGTTACATTTTATTTGACCAAAACTGTTCTATCCCTGAAAAATATTGTATTTTCTTGCTTGCTGTGTTGACTAATAGAGGATGATCCGTCCAACATTGATATAATCAATAATAACATAGAAATTAAAATACATCAACTTAACATTAATTATACATCATAATTATTGTAAACGGACGTTATCGTCTTGTTTTATAAATTCCCATCGTTTGCCGTGCTTGCTGCGTGTATATTTTGCTAATGTCATTCTGAGTATACTTTTCCAGTTTATCCGAACAAATGATTTTTCCGATGATTTTAAAACCTTTGCAATTTAAAAAGGAAGTATTAATGTTATCTTAGTTATATATGTTGCAATAAACTCATTCAATTGGTAAAAAGGCCTGTTTGGTACTAAATTTAAGTGTCTTAATTGTTCTAAGTAATGTATTTTTGTTTAAATGCTTATTGTTGTAATGACTTTAATTGGGTGCAGCTAAACGAGGAAAGGCCTCGACCTATCAATGGCCTTAGCTATTCCCTCACATCAACTACACCTTTATTTCTCTCCTTTTTTCTGGAATGACGTAATTTGCGTAAATTTAAATTGTAACGGTCTTCTTTGTTTTGTTTTGTATGTACATTCCGTTTTTTTATTTTTAAGAGATGTGAA
Organism: Echinarachnius parma; assembly: GCA_037951105.1. Taxonomy (NCBI): domain Eukaryota; kingdom Metazoa; phylum Echinodermata; class Echinoidea; order Clypeasteroida; family Echinarachniidae; genus Echinarachnius; species Echinarachnius parma. Next base: position 38,997 of record JBAMJV010009189.1, read on the forward strand.
ATAAACTTAACTGAACTGCAATGAAATTGAACAATGTAATCTAGATTTGTGTTTCACATGTGTATGTTTTAAGAAGAGGTGGGTGTGTCGTGGCGCATTGATTCGGGTATTCGGGCCTTTCAATACGAGGGCAGGCGCGGATCTACGGGGGGGGGGGGGGGGGGTTAGGGGGTTTAACCCCCCCCCCCCCCCCCCCCCCCCCCCCCCCTTGGGCTGCCAAGTGAAAATGTGATGTGCATAGAAAAACGCCATAATGGGTTTAAACCACCCCCTTGGGCTGCCAAGTGAAAATGTGATGTGCATAGAAAAACGCCATCATGGGTTTAACCCCCCCCCCCCCCCTTGGGCTGCCATGTGATGTGGAAAACATCACTTACGGGGGTTCAAAATAGCAACAAAAAATCGATGCTCTGCATCGTCATTTGGTCACCCCCCCCCCCCCCCCCCCCCCCCTTAGAAAAAAGACATCACTTACGGGGGTTCAAAATAGTTCAAAATTATGAATATTACTTTTATATACAAAAATATAACAATTTTCCTTATTTCAATAACAAATCCCACCTCTCACATCGGGACTCCCGCCACATATGTGGAAGTGGGCCTCTTATGGTCAAAACGATTCTCTTACAACACTTAATTATAATAGTATAACAATAAAGCGAAACCAAACAAAACATATATATTCATAAATAAACACTATTTTAAACCTAATAATGAATTATCGCAATATGCATTTTTTTGTCCTTCTTCTTAATAAACTAATTCTTAAACAAATTAGTGCAAACATTTCGTGGGCTTATTTTGTGCATGTTAGTGCAAAGACATAATACATGGTATACCTTTGTCTTCTGAGATAATCATAATACAATACAAAATAAACAAAATTCACTCCTACTGAGTCGGGTGCCTGCTCTCACATTGGGACTCCCGCCACTGATATGTAGCTTGGCATCAGCCATCAACATATATACATACTCGACAATATTTTATGATATTAACTGGATAATACCCAAAAAAAAACATGTAGCGACACGACGAACAAAATAATACAATATTCACATGTAGCGACATACCTTTGTCTTCTTTTTACCACTTACCACAGTGCCTTTTACCCTAAATAGTTGATCGAATATTGTCGAGGTAATACGTTAATTGCTCCGAGGCAGTATTTTGAATTAAAGCGATCTTTTTCCAAAGGTGATACTTTAGTCGTATGCCGAAGTATCCAAATTCGAGTATACTTTTGACTACTGTTGTAGGCCTATTATATGTATTATTCATCCTTTCTAGGCAGATGGGTGGAGGTATGAACATTAATACTTGTTATTGTCTATTTTTGTCATTGATTTTAACATTATAAGAATTCACACATTTGATGTATAATTGTCATGATTGCTGTGTTGACTAAAGGATGATCCACCCATAATTGATAAAATAGATTTCTTTATAACGTAATTTCGTACTACGAAGGCTACATTGTAATAATTATTTGTAAATAATTGCCTTGAATTGAACTAAAAAATAAACTTTACTGAGATCACAGAGCATCAACAAGGCTTCCCATTTATAAACAAATATGCATGACTTGGATTTCTATGAAAAAGTTTTCAAGTCGATTTAAAACATCGGTGTCTTACGTAGAAAGATGACACGTACAGGTCGGTCAATTAATTATAAATTCTTAAATTCTGCCTCATTAGCGAGTGCAGCCAAGATGTTTAATGAGAGTGAACAAAATCAATGTGTATGAAATGAGAATACAAAGCATTTATATTCGAAAACTTCGGGAAAGTGGATTTTGCCGTCGGGCAAGTACATCTGAAGCAATTTTGCCCGAAACGCTTTATCCATAACTAGGAAAACATTCAACATGTATATACAACAACAAAAAAACGGGGGAAAACATTTCACTACGTTGTTACATACAACAGGGTACAAGATACAAGTGATTACAGTTGAGTTTGACCGTCGCCCAAATTTTCGAGGCCAAGATCGAGACCTCTGGTGTGTTGTGTAAGCGGGGGAGGGTGAGTGAGGGGAGGGAGAGAGGGGGAGGGTAGGAGGTGTGCGAGCATGGTGGCTTAGCGGTTAGAGTGTCCGCCACATGCACGGGAGGTCCTGCAGGGTTCGAACCCAGACCGGGTCATACCAAAGACTTTAAAAATCGTACCTTCTGCCTTCTAGCAAGGCGCTCGGCCTTTATAATAAAATAGAGAAGGGAAAGTTAATCACACGAGTTACCAGAGGACTGACCCCTTTTGTAGCTTTCGCTAGATTTAGTAGTCGTGTAGCCTAGGGCTAATAATGAATCGGAGATAGGCGCCGTCTTATGTGCCAAAATTGGCACGGGAAGGACTTTAACTTTTAAGAAGGGATGCGTACGCCACCCCCCCCCCCCCCCCCCCCCTTCTCGACTACGAGCCCTTATTTGACTCCCTTGATGCAGTCATCCTAGAATGTTTTTTTTTTATACATGTTAAGATGTTTTAGCATCGATATTTGTATATTTCCATGACTGATCGAGGGCCACAATGTAATGAAAATGTTGATAGAGGGGGTACTTCTCCATTGAATCCACAGAAATACAATATAAATACTAGAACCCCAACTGAATAAGCGTATAGCGTTTTAACCACAGAGATAGGCCACACCTTTATCAGCAAGTTTTTGAAAATACGCACCGAATGTCATGCAAATGAGGTAGTACGTCAGATTTTTTTCATTTGAATAAATTATCAGACGTGGATTCATTGGATAAATTAACACATTACGCAAAAAGCTAAAGTAATTACGCATTGCGCACTTGCAGTTGCCATGGCATTTAAACACGCACTTCTCAGCCAAATTGCGCTTCATAATACCAAAGACGCTTAAGTATTCTAATTCATCTCTATTATTTTAATTACGCGCAGTACTAACAATTACGCGATTTCATGTATTTAATTGCGCACAGTCAAGAAACAGGGGATTTCCCTACTAGGATCAAAATATTGTTTTTCATTGTGACGTCATAACAGAGGCATACCATAAATTCGTGCGTGATAATTGTGAAGTTAGCGCCCGCGCATTATTATGAATGAATTTACGCTAATATTACCATGGCAGCCAGTCGAATTAACATAACAATCGGTGGTTCTCTTCATTACAAATTTGGCCAACTTCCATTTTGAGTTGGGGGGGCCTGATTGAATCCATGCGCCTGCAAGCTTACAAAATGCACACTTGAGCACCCCTGGTGGCTCAACGAGGGCTTCGCTACGCGCACCCGAGCGGCGAGCCAGGCAGGGCTAGTGGATCAATTGATGACAAGGAGGATGACTGACTGGGTATCGTGTGTTCACCACAGCCAATTGAGTGCTCTATCGTCAGATCGTGCTTCGGAACGGTGAAACTGTGAATCCCACCATTCAAAGAGTTAGTCTTCTGCTTCAATTAAGTCTCACATTACTGAGGAAATAGGTAGTTTTAAAAAAATGGTGGACAAAAGCGTCGAATGGAAGGTTGACAAAGTGCGGGCTTTGCACCAGCTGAACACACACGCCGAAGTGGAAGCGGTGTACGATGATTTTGCTTCATATTACGATGAGGTAACTATAATAATACTGCGCTCTCCATTCATCTCTCCCTATGACTAGTAATTTATAGTATAATCCATGAATATATCGAGTTAAATTATAAGATTATATTGCATGCTTTCATATTAATTGGCCCTTACAAAGTAAAAAATTAGGGCTGTAGACGTTACATAAGTATTTTGTTGATTATATGGTGGTAGAATATGCAGTTCACAAAGCTTGAGCTCAATTAGATCGACAAATCTATCGCTTTCACGGCCTTTTTGACATTATTATTGTTATTTTCGCTGTCGGCATTCTAGCAATGCCGACAGTGAAAATAACAATAATAATGTCAAAAAGGCCATGAAAGCGATAGATTTGTCGATCTAGAGCTCAATATGAATATCATATCGTATTTTTAGAGATGTATTACCGGTATTTGTTTATTTTCATCATGTCATAGTAATGTTAACATAAAAAATGTGTACCAATTAATTGGTACACATTTTTAATGTTAACAATTGCAATTGTAAGTAGTATACGGAGTATAACCACGCACGAGTTCAGAAGAACGTTTGTAGAGACTTTATTTTAGCCATTGAAGAAAAATTAGAAAACGTTACTCATTAGGAAGACACATTTTCATACATGTTCAATGTTTGGACATTATCATGGAACATGTCATCTGATGTCCAAAAATGTATGAAAATGTGTCTTCCTAACGTTTTCTTTAGCTACATTTATTTTAACATCATTCTGACATTTGTTTAAAATATGCTGTATTCCGAATTGTGTAAAAAATCAGGTGAGAAATACATTCTAGTACGATTTATCATGTTTATTTATAAAAAAAACAAGCTAGTGGAAATGCATTGCTTTGCTTCAGAACGTTTGTATAGCATACTGTAAAAAAAAAAAAAAATGGCAGAATGATAAACGTTGAATATGTCTCTACGAACGTTCTTCTGGACTAATTACCACAATACATGTATACATGTATAATCAAATTATGTAATCTTAACCCATTCAGGAATGGTCCCGAAAATGTACATGTTATAGCAAAATCAATCGGTCCTGAATGAGTTATACTCTTTGATGTGTTTCCTTTTAACCAGTTCAGAGCCATGATAGGCTATAGGTTGCTCAGTGTCCTAGGGGGGTCACTCCCAACATGACTGGCAACGCACCCGCATTAAACAAAAGAAACGTCAGAAGGGTATCATTTTCATCTATACCGCGTCATCGACGTTTTCCTTTAAAAGGGGGTGGTTTTTAGCGCTCATCAACAAAATCATCAAAAGAGTGCCTTTTCAGGTGCATTTTGCACAATTAGGGTAGATTTAAATACCAAAGCATTACCATTACACCATTTAGGCGTTTTAATTTAGGAAGGTGCGATACGGCATTTAGGGTCCATTTCACCCCAAAAGCTATTATGATGTCATGATTTTTGATGTGCTAGTAGACAAGTTATATATCGCGAACAGCCTGACAGTAGGCCTATCATTCATGTTGTATTCCTGTTCTCAGCTAGTGTTATCTCTGGATTACCGCGGACCAGCGTACACGGCAGAGGTCGTCTCTCGGATGGAACCAAACAAGGATGCCCGGATTCTGGATGTGGCATGCGGCACCGGAATGATAGGTGACACAGTATGTGTAAAATCGTTTTATTGATTTTTCTTAAATAAACTGGTCATACTAGATTGTATATCTAGATTTAATGAGCAGGACTCTTCCTTTGAGCAACTTTTCTTTCACTTGGCCAAAATTAAAGCAAATATGCCTTTATTCATTGGTGGCCAATATAAGAGATTCTAGTGGCCATTTAAAGGGATAGTTGAGTATTGGTCAAACTTAACTTTAGTAACCAAAACCTGCACCATTACGGTACAAAGTAATAGTTATCACCATGCTTGAAAAGTATATACACAATTACAAATGACTAAGTAAAACTCCTGTTATCATTCAAAAAGAGCCATTACAACTCAAGAGGGCGCTATTTAAAAAAAATCATTTGTTTTAGCCTTTTTTCATGCAAATTGTGCATATGTTTGTTAAAATAATGATTCAATAGAGATATCATCAACGACTATTTAAAAACATATTCTGATTTTTTTCAAAGTAGTGTTCAAGCATTTTTTTTTTTAATTCTAAAAAGTCCAAATATCGTCCGGTGGTTGCCGGTGAAGATCATTTTGAATAAAAATATATTTATGGATATTTCGTCCGTTTCTGAACCGATTTTGATCAAATTAAGTTTATTCTGTCATTAAAATTGTATACATGTTCTTGACAGTGAGTTTTTCATTATCTCACAAAAAAAAGGGGGGCACTTCGGGAATTACCAATACTCAACACTACCTTTAAGTTAATTTTTTTTTTTTTTTTGGGGGGGGGGGGCAATGGCACATACTAGGAAAACCCTGATGATTCATTTAAGGAGTAATGCACTAATGAATTACATTTTGTTGATCATTTGATTAAACTGAAAAACAGTATGTGTCACTTGTGAAAGGAAGGGCTATTGAATCCCAATGTGATCATTTTGACATGGTTTTTGCCCAGTTATACTGTGATATTGAGTTTTACTGCCACGATGCATACAAGTGTAGGTTCAAATCCTAATGGGGTAAATAACTAGATCTTTTGTGTACATTTAGCTTTGTTGTTGCAAGAGGTTAAAATTAAACATTCTTGTTTCCCCAATTGTAAAATACAGTGAACCCCTTGATAATGAGATACAGTATCGTTATAACGAGGTAATATCACAGGTCCAGATGCTACATGTTTTATCATTTTTAAGCCCTGATACCTGTAAAATGATATCTGATATCACAGGTAAATTCAATGGGCCCAAGGTGCTCGTTATAATGAGGTTTCACTGTACTCTTTTCAGCTCCACAAGAAAGGCTACAGACAGTTGCATGGTGTGGACCTATCACAGAAGTCACTTGATGTCGTTGCTGGCAAGGGAACTTATATGGGCTTAGTCCAAGGAAACTTTGGTCCGGAAAATCCTCTTCAATATGGTGATGGTACGTTTTAACCAATTCTACTTGGTAATTTTAGTTCCATAGGCCCATTTTCTCAGTGACACAAATGTACGTCCGCGCTGAAAAGACAGAAATTACAGGTCACTGTTTAAACCATGTCACACCTAAGAAATGTGACTAGCCCTTTGTATTCATTATCAACGCAAATCCCTAGAGCTGCAAAGTCATCCAGACATTGAACTCACATGTATATTATTTCAAGAAAAATTAACAAATTCCAAATTTTTTCTACAAAAAGTTAGGCAGTTATCAACATATTGGCCACTGTTTTGCCAATTTCAGTCCAGCTTGAAATGAATTGATATCTTCAGAGAGCCATAGTTTGCTTAAATTTAGTTTATAGTATGGCCCTCTGCATATTGAGATCCTTGTCGTGAGCTTGCATGGTCTGGAAGTCGGTGCCTAGTC
>JBAMJV010009190.1:0-25042 GCA_037951105.1 Echinarachnius parma
ACCTTGCTTATCAGATGATTCCTAGCATTCCGCTACTGTTTTGTCCCGATGAGACGGCAGGGCAAACACGGTGCAGCATACCGTTCCAATCAAAAATGCACGTGTACGTCCATTTTGATGGCGTATTCATGATGGGTCATGACGTCGCGAACTGATTTGCATACGATTGCTGCTCCGGAACTGGATCCATGAAAGCTACAAGTCCCAAAACAATTTGGAAATTATATATTACATTATTATAATCTTATATAGGTTATCGATATTTTACAGCATCGTATATACACAATCAATAAGCTATTCATAACATATTAAATGAGTTTATTTGGTTTATGTTGTTTTCAAATAGTACAAAGTAAAACCATAGCAAAAGTGAATGAACGGACACAAAATATCATTTTATACCAATATTGTCAATGACGTATATTCTTATAATATAAATGGAATTGCAAGGATATTATACTTTACATTTGGAAGGAATATGTTTATTAATTTAACGAATATAATAGGAATTATTAAGTCGAAGGCATTTATATTCATAAATATAATTATATATTATTGTTATTTCGGGGAAAATTATTTCAGAATTCGGGATTGTATACAAAATTTGTAATGCGTCTGGAAGATAAAGTCTATATACAGTATTATGAAAATGAGAACATGTGGACGATAGGCTCCTATACAAAAAATATTTAAAAATAACTTTTGTGTAGAGCAATTTTGGCAGAATCGTTGTAGACAATGAACAAAAAATTCAACATAGTATAGTCTTCGACATCTTTGACATCTTGACAAAATTGTTCAACAGGATTCTTCAACTGGAACAAGTTCCTACTCAGTGGAATGAATCTAAAGTTATTATACTGTTCAAAAAAGGAGATACAAAAGACAAAGAATTACAGACCCATTAGTTTACTACCTCACATGTACAAGGTTTTCACAAAAATTATTCTTGCAAGAATCCAAAGACAGCTAGATGAACATCAGCCAAGAGAACAGGCAGGCTTTCGAGCAGGATTCAGAACCTCAGACCATCTACACACTTTAAGTCAGATCATTGAAAAGGCGAAGGAATATCGTTTGGACATTTGTCTTGGATTCGTAGATTACGAGAAAGCCTTCGATAGTTTAGACCACCAGTCACTATTAGATGCTCTACAGAAACAGATAGACGATGAGAAATACATCCGCCTCATCAAAGCTATTTACAAAGACCCTAGCGCCAGAATTCATCTGGAGAATACGACTACCAATAGTTTTAAAATCCTAAAAGGTGTCAGACAGGGTGATCCAATCTCTCCGAAACTCTTTACAGCAGCCATGGAAGACGTCTTTAGAAACCTGGATTGGCAATCGAGAGGAATTAAAATAGATGAGGAATATTTGAATCATTTAAGGTTCTGCTTGTTAGTCATGATCCTCTGGAACTACAGACGATGATCCAGGAGTTGAGCGTAGAGAGTAAAAAGGCAGGACTCAAAATGAACACTAAAAAGACTAAAGTAATGATGAGCAACCAGCTACAAGACCATACAATTGCAGTTGATGGCATGACAATTGAGAAGGTGGATAGTTACATATACCTCGGTAAAAACATCACTCTTGAAAATGAAACAGCAGGAGAAGTGCGACGAAGAATACAGCTAGCTTGGGTGAAATTTGGGAAACTCAGCATTATACTCCGAGATGAGAATCTTCCAATCTCCCTCAAAAGACAAATTTTAAATCAATGCATAATTCCTGTACTATCCTACGGGGCAGAGACTTGGGCAACAACTAAGAAATTGGAAAAGAAGCTTAGAGTCACAGAAAGAGCAATGGAGAGGATTATGGTAGGAGTTACAAGAAGAGACAAGGTCAGAAATGAGGACTTAAGAAAGAAAACAAATGCCAGGTATATCATACAGGAAATAAAAACAAAGAAATGGAGATGTAAAGATAATAGATGGACACATAATATAACTAACTGGACACCAATAACACAAACCAGACGAAGAGGCAGACAGAGTAGACGTTGGATGGATGACATCAAAGAATTTGGGGGTGTTACATGGATGCGACTAGCACAAGATAGAAGAAGATGGAATGGTGATGAAGAGGCCTTCCTTCTGCAGTGGAGAGACATAGGCTAGATAGATAGTCTTCGAAAATTTCTAAGATACATAATACGATCTTATTTTGCTAACGCATGCGTTTGGGGTGTATTGTTAATTGCTAATAACAAATCAAATACCTAAATACCAACGTCAAGTACTTGACTGCATGCTGCAGCATGACTGAAGTGGTGTATGAACTGTATGAATAGCCGCACGTGTTAGTAATAGGGTAATCAATCAAACACAAATATATTGCATTGCGCAGTATAGCATTGTGTACATATTGAGTGGTTCAAATATTCAAGAGTTGAGTATCATTATTTCAGTACACGTATATTATTGTCAATCACCAAACTGTAAGCGATGGGGAATGAATTGATTGTCAGCTTTAGAGTTAATGATAATACCTTCAATTACAGGGAGGGAATCCTGAAAGGTGTTAGATTTACATAGATGACAGAGACGTCAAAGTGGACTGAGGAAACCAATTAGTTATATCTTCTTGTAGAATAAATATTTGATTGCATGTTGCATTTGTTGCATTTGTTTGTAGGTAAAACAATCGGAGGCATTAAATAATCGTTCGCTAATAAGTATCTCAATTATAAATTAAATATTTAGTACGATTATATATGTAATTAGATACGGGATCATCATATTGCAAGTTGTTTATTGGTGGTTTAAATCAGGGTTGGGAAAATCATGATTTGTAAAGAAAAGAATCGAAATTTATTTGAGTTAAATGGCGTTTTTTTTTTTTTTCAATTTCCTTTTTCAACATGCATCAGATACATTTGTAATTTAATGTATGTATTTTCCTGTAGATTCTTACAATGCTTTATAACTCCTTAAAGGGTACCAAAACCCCAAAATTAAATTATTATAAATGAAAGGTAACACTTTTAGCAGTCCATTCCATCAGCAAAGTCAAACAAATATGTTTCCATAAAAAAATAAGAAAACGCATCACCATAATAAAGCATGTGTTCTTGGGTCTGCACACGAAGGCTACCTTATGTATAGGACGAATGGATCGTCCGTGATTCTAATTCTCAGTCTCAAAACGTACGCGTGAATATATTTGGCGCACTCTCAGACGTTTGGCGCATAAGGAACCATGAGGCCATGTTGGTTCCGTAAGTGGTGGCAATTAATCGTATTGTTTATAAATGACATAACCCTTTATAAAGTGTTGAGTGTCTATATGATATCACATAACGGTACCAAAAATTGTGTTGTTCTTTGCCTGGTGGTCCCCTTTAAAGGGATCTAGTAACATTGTTGACATGCAAAATGTGATGACTTGTTGGTATAATGTGTAGTTTTGTGATCTGATATGTCCTTTGAGTATTGGGTGAAAATTGTTCGTTAAATGGATGTTCAAACATTATAAAGAAAACAGACTAGAAATATTGTATTTTAAATAATTTAAAATGAGCAAAGAGAAACAGGCTTTGCCGGGAATCGAACCCGAGTCCCTTGGATTGCTAGACCGGTGCTCTACCATTAAGCCACAATACCCTTGAATGCTGGGGGACGTTCCCATGAAACCCTTTTCATTGCTCGATTAGTCAGAAGCTAAATTTATATAAACCGGGCACTAACCCAAGGATAATTAAATCAACTTTTCTAGAGAAAGTGCGCGGGATCACACGGAGTGATGCAGCTTTTTATTAATTAAATTCAAACATATAGAGAAAACTGACTAGAAATATTTGTTTAATGATTGAAAATGAAGAAAAATGGCCGAGTATTGAGCGAAAATGCAAAGTGATATTTGCTAACTCGATGCTCTGACTTTATACACCATGGGCGTCGATACTTACGTAATACCTATTCATCAGGGGGGATGAACGAATAGATCATCCCCCCCCCCTGATGAATAGGTATCAATTACAGATCTATGCCCCATGTTATACACAATTATGACTACAGTATCCAGTGGATAGTTAGTAGTTACAAATCTGAACACAATCATAAATATCTTTCTAACGAAAAAGAAATAAAAGAAACACTGTTCCATGCTTCTATTGGTAATACAAATACAACAAGGTATGAGAGAACCATTAGATTTCTAAGTAAGTTTTGTGAATTTTGACAATGTTACAAGGACAAAGATCGGAAAACTAAACTAATCATGGATTTTGTGATACTTTTTTTTAAATTTTGATTTGTATTGTATTTCAAATCAGGGTTGTGTATTTTGTATTATTTCGTTACAATAATGCTCGGGTAATTGACATCAAAACAAGTTCAATTCACCTAGTTCTAAGCCCAACTAAACAAGATCAGATTTTCTTTTATCTAAAATTTTGTTCTTCAACTAAAGCAATTTTATTATTTTTTTCAGCCTCTACACTAACCGTTCTCGCTACCGTCCCAATCGGAATAGTAAATTAATTAATTGTTAACACTTAATTGCCCGAACAGAAAATGTACGTACTATCTTACTGTTAAGGGCCGGTCATACTTGCGGTAATGGACGTAGTGATCCGTAGGGTAATTTAATGTGGGTCAAACGTGGTGTAAGTACGTTAAACTAGGTTAAACTAGGCTAAACTACGTGTAACTACGTTGAACTACGTTAAAGGGACTTAGTAACATTGTCCAAATCCTCAAAATAAAATTCTAATTCTAGCGGTTCCCTTATACCTTGTTGTATTCGTATTAACAATAAAATCACGGGACAGGTTTCGGTTTTTCAAATTTCCCTTTCGTTACAAAGATACGTATGATTGAAGTATTCAGATAAGAAAAACTCCGGGCGAGTTTTTCTTCTGTGTACAAAGTGAGTGCAGTGAGTTACTGAATATCACTTTGCATTTTCGCTCATTACTTGGCCATACAATGTCCATTTGACTTGAAATTTTCACACAATACCCTGTGGACATATGAGATAACAACAATATACATTGCATCAACCATTCATCACTTTTTGCACATGTCAACAAAGTTACTAGATCCCTTTAAGGTACGGTGGTTGGCCACGGAAGGGTACGGATAAGTACGTTTAAGTACATTCAACTACGCTAGACTACGCTGATGTGGGTACAGCTTGCTCACGGACAGGTGGGGGACAGGTACGGAGTGGTACGTCTGACTACGCTTGAGTACGAGAGACTGCGGTAGCCAATACGCTGAACTACGCTAAAGAACGTCAAACTACGGTAAATAGCAACCCCGCACGGAGTATAACAGCCAGCCGGTGGTGTGGTACGGCCATTGTGCGCTTGTTTTTCAAACAGCAGTTCTGTGAAATTTGTCTATTTTTTTGCTCAACATGTCTGGATGAAGACTGTCGATGCTGGTTTTGTACACGGTAAAGTACGTTAGAGTACGCTAGAGTACATTTAAGTACGTAACGAAGTACGTTAGACTACGCTAGACTTCGTTAGACTACGTTAGACTACGTTAAACTTCGGTTTAGTACGTTATTACTACGGATGCCTTTAACGTACCGCTCTTTTGAACATGTTCAAAAATTACATCGAAGATCACGGCTCTCCCGAGTTAATACCAAGTTAGCATCACGGACAACTACGGTACGATACGGATGCTAGTACGTTCAACTACCTTCAACTTCGTTCAACTACGATCAACAACGTTAGCCACCACTACGTTCAACTACGTCCACTACCGCAAGTATGACCGGCCCTTTAGATGAGATTTACACATTAGGAAATAGTTTTCCCTCGTATTTGCTGCCCAATCAGCAATCGGGCAACCAAACTAGACCCCTTTTTTGTACTTGCCCAACATCAATTTTTACTTGCACTAGGCAAGGGGGCAAGTGATAGTGTCGATTTTTGAGGACTGCTTTAATTATCTTTTTGTTTGTATTTTAAGCATAACTGGGGGCAAATGTATCCCAATATTTCTATTTTGAAATATTTGTAACATAATACATAACAAACAACCAAAAAACATTTTCTACAACACAAAAGTCTATGAAGGTGATTTGAATCAGTATTTTTTTTAAATCGAAGTGAATTAAATTAATGATGATTTAAATCGCAATTCACATCAAAGCGAGTTAAATCGCGCCAACCATGGTGTAAATCAAATGATCATGGTTACTATTTGCATCATTTGAAATTGAGAACAATTTTTAAAATACGATTTGAAATACTTGTTATAACATCTGCCCTAACGAAGAGAAAGAAAATTGCAATTGGCGAATGATTCGTGGAACGACTGTCCATCGAAACTAAGCTCTGAGAGCAGAAACCAACCGACAGAAATAGCCCACATCACGTGATCGACAAATATGCTAATAAATTACCAAAACGATCCATGTCCAATCAGGTGGCTCCAAAGTCGACAGTTGTGAATAATAAACGCATGCTGACGACATAATGGTGGTAGAACCCGCACCGACACACCTAAACATCCCGCATGTTCAGACGAAGCAAGCAAAGTGAGGTTCAGGTTGGCGAGGTTTATGGTCACGACGGGGTCGTTTCGTTTTGTGAGATAATAAGCCAGTTCGTAGTTACAATCTGCGCATGCGCGTAATTACCGATCTAGACTTCCGGGTTCCGTCGATATTCCATTGAATCGTGAGAATTGACGGAGCCACACGTGCAATTGAATGCGACTTGTTTGTTTACATTTTCAAGAGCCGGGATTGGGGGTGGGGGAGGGTGAAGGGGTTTAATTTTCATATTCATGTAAACATAATTAAGAACATTTATCTTTTCCCCTCAGGTATTTTTACTACAAGAATTAATACCCAATAAATTAAGTCTCATTAAAAGGGATCTACATACTAACAAATGTCTCCCTCCTTGTATTTGTATATTATAGAAGCACAACAAAGTTGTGTTTAACCTCATATTAAACAGGTGGTAAGCTGTTCTAACTGACATGTACCAGCTCCTGGCATTAGTTGTTGATGTTTCATTGGTTTGTATCTTCATCCTCCTCACCATCATCATCACCGCCATCACCATCATCACCACCACCACCATCAGTCATCATCATCATCACCATCACCACCACCACCAACACCATCATCACCACCACCACCTCCATCATCATCATCATCATCATCATCACCACTACCACCATCATCATCATCATCATCACCATAATCACCACCCCACCGCCATCATCATCATCATCACCACCATCACCACCACCACCACCACCACCATCATCATTATCATCATCATCACCATCATTACCACCAGCACCATCATCATCACCACCAGCACCATCATCATCTTCATTGTTATCATCTTCATCCTCATCACCATCATCATCATCATCATCATCATCATCATGCAGACGACACAGTAATATTTGTTAATTCATTGAGATCTATGAGAAATGTGATGAAAGAGATTAATAATTTTGGAAAAATCGCTGGTATTTGTGTTAATTGGAAAAAATCAAATGCAATGTATCTTGTTAAAAGTTACGATGTTAATGAAGTAGATGGTCTGAAATTTATAAACGAACCTGTCAAATGCCTTGGGGTATATGTTGGCAGAAATGGTAAAGAGGTGGAAGATATTAATTGGGAGGGGAAAATTGATAAGATCATGAGGCTTTTGAATTTATGGAAGATGAGAAATTTGACTTATTATGGAAAGGTTGTTATAATTAAATCGCTTATTATGTCACAAATAATATATCTAGCAACCGCTGTGACGGTGCCATATAGCTTGGTTAAGCAAATTAATAAACTTATATATTCATTTTTATGGGGATCAAAAAAAGAGAATGTTAAAAGAAATATTTGTATAAACACTGAAGTAAAAAGGAGGGTTGAATATGGTTGAATTACAATCAAGAATTAATTCACTACGACTATCATGGTTGATTAAATGTATGAATGATAAGCATGCATCATGGCAAATAATGTTTTTTTATTGGATGATAAAAGTCGGGGGAATACCAACTTGCCTCCAATTTAATTGTAATAAGTTTCATATGAAACAGATTTGTTTGAAACTAAAAGTGCCACCTTTCTATTCAGATTTACTCTGTATTTGGTCTACCCTAAGATACGTCGATAAGCTTGATGTTATTGATATTAAAGATGAAATTGTATGGAACAATAGTAATATAACATTTGATGGAAAAGTACTCCTTTTTAAGTCATGGGAAAATGCGGGGATTTTAAAGGTACATCAAGTTACAAACCAAGGTCAATGGAGGGATTCGAAAAGTATTTGCCAAAAGTATGGTTTATCAGAATTTTTATTTTTATTTTGTTATGCAAAGTTTAAAAAAGCATTCCCGAAATATTGGTTACAAAAAATGCGCTCTAGAGAATATGAATTACTCGAAAAACATGAATCACGATTAATACCAATTTCAAATGGTGAATATATTGATATTATAAATATGAAAACAAAGCATTTTTATCTGTTGTTATTACAAAAGAAACGTCTGAAACCTCTTGTGTTCAACTTTTGGCAAGAACATTTGTTACTCCCAGTGAATTTTGATTGGTATTATGTTCTTCTGTTTACATTTAAGACATTGAAACATAATAAAATTAGACAATTCAATTTCAAATATTTGTATTTGTTTTTGCCATCAAGATATAATTTATGTAAATGGAAGATCGTCAATGATGATAATTGTCTATTTTGTCATACACCAGAAACAACTAAGCATATGCTGTTAGATTGTAAAAATCTGAAATTATTTTGGAAAATTATATCAAAGATAATATTTTATTTTTGTGGCATAGAATTGGAGATAAATGAGGAATTGTTAACTATTGGTTATAAGATTGGAAATAATGAATTTTATTTGGTTAATCTACTGATTAACTTTGCCGAATATATCATTTATAAAAATTACATTAAAAAATCACGGAAAGGGAAAATAATGAATGTCAAATCTATGCTACAAGAGCTAAAATATGATTTAATATTTTATCTCAATTGCGAAATATATTTTCCAATTGGGTTAAACAAAGTAAAACAGTTCATTGATTTGTTGTCATAATTGTGTATGTATAATACAATATTTATATGTTTTTGTTTCTGTTTTTATGAATAATGTAACCATATAACTTGTAAATTTTGAATAAAATAAAGTTCCCTGAATGGGGCAAAAGAAAAAGAAAAAAAATCTTCATCCTCCTCACCATCATCATCACCGCCATCACCATCATCACCACCACCACCATCAGTCATCATCATCACCATCACCACCACCACCAACACCATCATCACCACCACCACCTCCATCATCATCGTCATCATCATCATCACCACTACCACCATCATCATCATCATCCTCATCACCATAATCACAAATTTTATTTCCGACGAGCTTTTTGTCCTAATGAATAATATTATTCATAAGCAGCAATGCGGGCTACTCATGCATGTCATGAATATTCATAAATATAGGATTAAGGTTTGGGTGAGTTCGACGGTTTACCATACCGACCATCAGCGGTTTACGTGGCCTATTTGTCACGCTGTGGACTTCAATACTTGGTATCATGGGTTCGAATCCTCTCTTCTTTTCTCTTGCCATAATACATGGTGAGTAGACTAGCGGTTCATTTAGTAAATGTATCATGCAGAGTTTTCACTTAAGTCTGAAATCTGACAAAAAGTTCGTAGGAAAAAAATATCGCGACCCGGAAGGATGGGAACGATCTGTATTAGCACTGTGTGCGTCAAACAAGCGAATGGCTAAAATATTTCACAGGGAGTGGAAAATGAGCACTACAGTATTTGTCTTGATATGCAGAAATTATTGAAAAGTGTACCCTATAATAGCGCTTATGCTTACATACTTCCGTATATTATTATATTGACAAACGAAACAAACACGAATGGGTAAATGTGTCCGTTGAGGGCGATATACATCTTTACGGCCAATACGGCATAGAGTATATTGAGTTTGTATAGAGGGGCACTTCACAAAATATTTTTTGTGAGATAATGAAAAACTGACTGTCAAATTTGAAAGAACATACCATTTTAATGACAGAATAAACTTTATTTGAACAAAATCGGTTTAGAAACGGCTGAAATATCCATAAACATATTTTTATTTAAAAAATCTTCACCAGGAGATATTTTGACTTTTTAGAAAAATTTTAAAAATGCTTGAAGACTACTTTGAAAAAGAATCTGAATTAGGTTTTAAAAAGTTGTTGATGATATCTCTATTGAATCATTATTTTAACAAAACATTAAATGCACAATTTTGTATGAAAAATGGCTAAAACCAATTATTTTTTTAGAGAGCGCCCTCTTGAGTTGTAACGGCTCTTTTTGATTGACAATAGGGGTTTTACTTAGTCGTTTGTAATTGTGTATACTTTTCGAGCATGGTGAAGTTATAACTATTATTTTGTACCGTAATGGTGCAGGTTTTGGTTACTAAAGTTAAGTTTACTCAACTACATCCCTTTAAGACACGAGCTATAGTATTACATGTTTGATGACACAATTAATTATCGTCAACAATTATTGTTAACAATTTATACGGCTCTTTAAATTCGCAAATATAAAAAGTAACTCTGTTGAGCATGCGTGAAGAAATATCTCCCGTCTTTTTCTACTTCCAACGTAACGCCAAAACAGCCCGGGTGACCTGGCGCATGCTGATAATCAAACTACATGTATCTTGTCTTCAATTCCTTTCAATAAAATAGATATACACCAACTTTATTATCAACTTAGTTATATTTTCAGATTGAGATACAATATCACTAGCTAAGTCTTTGAGCTTGGACTACAGCACTTAGACTTCCACTTTCATGTTCTTCTTCTTTGTGTTCACTCCCGCTGTCTCCGTCTATTACATATTTCTTCGTCACTTGACGGAGTCTCCTTCTAAGTTTCTATGGTTACAAAATGACACAAACAGACGAAGAATTGTCTTCTTCCAACTGAAAACCATGCCGGAAATCGCCGCCATCCATTGCAAACGCCGTCCCACCATTCATGGGCGACGCTCCAACGCCGTTCGCGTTTACGTTATTAACGACACCAGCAGCGGCGTCATTGTTCGGCGTCGTTTCTACGCTGGACGTCGTTTTCTTCTTTGTCTCACCCTCGCTTTCATCAGAATCGCTTTCACTCTCGGAGTCGGATGATCCGGAATATGAACCGCTACTGTCAGATCCGGATGAACTGTATTCCGATGAGCTAGAATCCGAGTCCGAGTCCGAATCCGAATCACTGGAATAGGAACTTGTTAAGCCGACAGACGATCTGAGTATAAATTGGATGCACAAGTGAAAGAAATACAAAAAATTAATACAAAAAGTGGAAACACACACATTTACAACTTAATAGCTATCTATTTTTCAGAATTAAAAATATTTGATATTCTTATATTAAACAAAAAAATGTACGTCGAAAATCGCTCCGCTATTAACATGATTAATGTAATAAACTTTAAATGTCTTATAGCCATAACCAACGATATTATGTAGCCCCTTATGGCTCATCATTACTTTCACTCAAACAATGCAATTTACACTCAGAGCAAATGCCGCAAATGTTGATAATACATATCAACATAATGTACATTTTAACGATTTAAATCGTCTGAACGGTTTCCAGTCAATAAATCATAGATGGGGATATGACGTGACATTTTATATAGATAGATAGAAGTGATTTTAGACTCTACGAGAAAAACGAAAAGATGTAATCCTTTCCGCCCATGTATAGGCCTACTACATTTCTGTCACTAGATTTATCATAATAACAAAACATTCAATTTGGAATTGAATCTTGTTCCAATGCTCAACTTGATTAAGCATGTTGAAAACTGTACATGGAGATACATCTACCTTCGTCTGCTGCTGGTCGAGGCCCGTCTGCTACTCCTCGAGTCCCGCCGACTGCTCTTCGAGCTCCTCCTGGCCATGACGGTCGACCTCTCCCACTCCTTCAGCCCGCTGCCTCCCCGTGACAACCGCCTCATGATCTCGGCGCCCTCCACGCCGTGCGGGTTGACGTATTCCATATCGGGGATAGGCGCGTACGCGAGGGAGGCTCGGCTGCTTCGGCGCGACTCGGGCGCTACCGAGCCGCGCCGACTGGATACCGAAGCGCGCCGACTTGACACTGACGCGCGCCGACTGGAAACCGAAGCACGCCGACTGGAAACAGATGCTCGACGACTGGACACCGAGTCCTTACGACTCGCTGACGACGATCGCCTTTGGTGGCTTCGACTTGCGCTCGACGATCTTCGTCGGCGTTGATCACTATACCCGCCGTCGCTTACATCGTTGATGGAGCGCGTGGTAACAAGGTTGTCGCGATCGCTTGTGACCGATGCCCTCGGTTTGTAGCGTCCACTCCACGGCATGCCCTGCGCGATGTCCTCCACCGTAGAGAAGCGGACGCTTTGCCCTGGAGAAATACTATCGCGGGAACTCAACGCTGACGACGCTTTTCTCCTGATGATGGGCGGCGTTGGTGGTCGGTCGGAGTCTATCTTGCGAACGACGCTTACGCGACGCACCTGCGGATAGCCCTCATACGTGTCACTCAGACTGGAATCTTTCTTGGACAGTCTGCGCTCCAGGGATCGGCCTCCGCGGGAGAACTCACGATTCGAACTGTATCCTGACTCGGATGACGCTTTATTGACGCTGGCGCGCCGAAGATCGAGCTTGCCGCTGCTACCGGCGCGTCGCAGCGTCGGTGAAGCTCCGGCGCTGTCGTAATTCATCGGAAGACGGTCGAATGAGTTGAAGCGGGTCAGTCGCCTGCCCGTCCGCTGTCTGGCATCATGATCTTGTGCGGCCACAGCGTTGTTATACAGCTGCATGAAGCGCATCTGTTGTTCGTAGTCAAAATCCATGATTATTGAACTTGTTTCCAAAATGCAGTCGTTTAGATTATTCCTGTTCAACCGTCGGGTGCATATGTGTCAGCTAAGCCCAACACGATTTGGTTATCGATTCTTTAGTGATAACAATTTGTATGCAACGTCACAGTTGGTGTTTTCCTGCCTGAAATAACAAAGAAAATGAATGGAAAGATGTTTAAGGCAATTAAAGGCTTATAAGATACTCTTGTTTGGCTTTTGACACATGTTTCTTGTTAATCATATCGCTTGATGAAGCACTCAGGCGTCACAGATTATTGGGTCACCCGGGGAGCTGGGGTGGAGGCGAGCACCTTATGATTAAAGATTGGCGGTCATTCTCTAAGCTAGGTCAAGTTCGCAGCTGAATCTAGTCCTCCCAAATTGTTCCCCATGAGTTGGTCTCTAAACAACTTTTACCCGTGGGCCAAATTATCCAGGGGGGTGTTTCACAGAGATCCGAAGTTGATCTTAGTACTAAGATGGTCTTAAATATTATGGAAAGCCATTAGTGTTTTGAAACATTTTTGTAAAAGTTTTGTTGAAATGCATAAAATGTTGATTCAAATCATATATATTTTCTAATTATCAAAGAGATTTCATGAATTTTATGTGAAGATTATGAATCTCTTTGATAATTAGAAAATATATATGATTTGAATCAACATTTTATGCATTTCAACATAACTTTTATAAAACTGTTTCAAGACAATAATGGCTTTCCATAATATTTAAAACCATCTTAGTGCTAAGATCAACTTTGTGAAACACCCCCCTGGTCATAAAGAAGTGTTAAGCCGCTTTATCAGTTCCCCACATAAGTAGCCCCACCCGCACCCCTTCGCAGTCTGACTCTGACTTGTCATTGTCTGAGCAAGTTCAGAGCCGTACCACATCTTTTGTTTGTTAAACCGTGGTTTTTAGGCACTGTCCCCCAATTATCGCTATTCTAAAATTCGGTGAGTATAGCGCCGCGGACCACGTATATTATACCACATACGACTTTAAAATCGATAATTGAGCTAAATCCTTCATATAGCATTAATAGGGAGTATTCATGAACTTCAAGCCACAAAGGCATTAAAGGGGTAGTTTAGTTAGGGAGAGTTTTGGTATAGAGGGCGCTACACAAATAATTTGTTTGTGAGATAATGAAAAACTGAGTGTCAAATCTGAAAGAGCATACAATTTCAATGGCAGAATAAACTTTATTTGATCAAAATCGGTTCAGAAACGGCTGAAATATCCATAAACATAACCATTTGTAATAAATGTGGGTCCCCACAAGTATTCAATAATTTTGAACCAGCCGTTAACATTCGTTTTAAAAATGCTTCCTCTTTTCAAAATGTGTCAAAAGAGGTTTTTAGATAGTTGTTGATTATCTCTCTATATCTAATCACTATTTCAACAAAACATCACATGCACAATACTGTATTTAAAATGGTTTGAATAAATGCGTTTTTTGAAAGCGCCCTGTTTAGTTTAATGATAACAGAATGATAACAGGCTTTTTACTTAGTCGTTTGTAATTTTGTATTCCTTTTGAGCATGGTGGAGTCATAACTATGTTATGGTGCAGGTTTTGGTTACTACAATTCAGTTTGACTAAAACTGTACTCTCTCTATCAGAACTCAACTATCCCTTTAAATGATGTACTGTAAAAAAATTTAAAAAAATAAAGGAACATCGTGGGTGAAAGTAGAACGTGGCTAACATCTTTCTTTATTCACGTCATTTAAAGAAAAAGAAACAAGCATGCAATTAGTGGTTCACATTTTGATTGACATGTCAAATACATGGTCGATGATATAACATGGCGTGATATGCAACGCTGTAAAAATAATAATTTTGGCTATATTCTGCTATGTGAATATTCTGCGTCCTAAGCAGCTTTTTAGTAGATGACGCATTGCAATATCTCTTTATCGCATATTATTATTATTATGATTATTATCTTTATTATTATTATTACTGTTATTATCAGTACTATTATAATTATTATGATCAAAACACTTCTTGTTGTAAGGCCTGATAATGTGGAATTTTATTTTTTAAATGACAAAACATTTCTTTTTTGAGATTTTGAGGTATTCATTCAAATCATTCATTGATCATGTTGAAATTCACCACAAATGAATTATCAACGTGTGTATTATTATAAAGGATAGTATGCTAAAAATGTATTTCGCTTTAATTAAATTATCATGAGTAGTCAAGTATATATAAATGGACAATGCTGTTCAATAAATATGATCACGATGATACACAACTTAAATTCAATCCAACATAATCTTGTCATCCTACTGTATACTTACCCGGATTTAATCGAACACTTGAACTTTTTCGAGTTTATTTTTTGTATATGACAAGCTCGGGTAAATTGATCTAGGATATCTTTATATTATTATAATGATTGTGTTAATTTCAATCTACTTTATTCGTCATATATCTATGCAATTTCCTTTATTACACACGTGATTCTTCAACGGAATGGAGTTTTGGGGGCATATTGATGTTTTAAATGGGAATTTATACCGTTTACACAAACATAACAAAATAAATCATGTGTAGGACTGCACGATTCAGATAATGATAATTTGACAATGCAATACAAAAATCGAATTGGCTTAATCTATTAATATATCCTTATTTTAAATATTTGGATTGAAATTTAAAATAAGGATAAAAATGACAAGTTTTAAACAGCGCTCATAATCACTATATACTAAATCACCATTCATTATTTTGTCAACACATTGGTCAATGCATGCGATACACAAATTGAGTGCATGGCCGTACATACAATACACTTTTGACATTTTAAGGATATCATATTAATCTATTATGCAAACTACTAGAGACATTCATGAAAAATATAACGATCAATTGGTCATTATATCAAGTATTAGCCATTCATAAGTTATGCACTGCATTAATTAACGACATAACACGTGCCCGCAAAATAGGAAATGATTGCATAGTAACCGCTAAACGGTTGCCTAACAACCGCCTTGTGCAGTAATATTTGATAGGCCTCATTAAGACAATAATGAACATAGTCACCGTTCATAGGTTAACCTGCATCTATAGAAATGATCATTTGTCAACTTCATCTAGTAATTAATATGCAATTTTTGAACTGCAATAGAGATTCAATTTCTCCCTTTTTTGTGCTTATATCAGTTATGGTAGTACGTGTACATACTTATTTATGCGAACGTCGAACACACAAAATACTGTACTCTCTCTTGCGCGCGCGAATGATCGCAATAAAATGTTTTACCTTGTAAGAAATCTGGCTCCAACAATCTCGTCTAATTGCCAATTATCATCCAAATTATTCCTCCTATTCCAAAGTAGCATCCTTCATTCCCTTATTTCAAGGATAATTAAACTAGAAAATTACGCCATTTCGAGAAAAGGGGGAACGTCTCCGGTCTCCAGAATTGTGGCGAAAGTAAATAGTCGTGCAATGAATTGTTTAGTGTAGCACTGATGCTCAAGGGTTTGTATAGTATGTACGTTAGACAACAAAAGAATTAGTGACTTAGTGTTTACCCATGCAGGTAGATCGGTCGGTAAGGGGGGAAGGAGGGGCTGGACGGACAATAAACCAAAGTGATTGATTTGGCAACGTGTAACTTCTAGTCTTATGCAAATATTATATTCTCCTTTGGCGAAAAAAAAAAGTAACAATAAACATATACACTGACTCGGGGTGATTTAATAGCCCCCTAGTAGCAAAATCAAACACTAAACAAAGCAATATAATAATACTACAAATACAAATATATATAATTGCGTTTCTCCAAAACATTGATTATAATGGTGGTCAATAAGATATAATATAATTGTGCATTAATTGGGTGCATTAAAATGAGCTAATAAAACATTACTCCATAGTCTGTAGAAATTTTAACCGTGTAAATCAATTTTATTTCTCGAGGGAATGACCACCACTCACTCGCTCCCATTTCCCTGGTCATTGCAATCATATCTTTAGTCGGATATAAAAAGAAACACACCCCTTTTCATTCCCGTCATCATAACAATGGAATAAAATCAAATTTCACACATAAAACCATTTTCTGTGACTGGTTGTGTTTTACTTACCTCCATGGCCATGCATATGAATGATGGCAGTATTGTGTGAAATGTTTCGATTTTAACATACTTGAAATGAAGTATTTACACTTCATAAAATAATAATAAGTCTTCAGCGTATACATAGTATACACGACGTAAGCAAACACTCACATCCAGATTGCGTAACAAGAGGCACTCGCAGAAGAATATATCTATTTCTTTGAAGCTGCAGTTTGTGTATGAATCTTTACATTCTGTCGAGTGGTATAACTTGCAGCTTGGTCTGCACCCATTGGCCCGAATTCTCATCAGTGGCTGAACTTTAGTCTGGACTAAAAAGATTTAAACAAACTATCAGCAACCAGTTAAACCGTTTCACACCTGTGACATTTCACTAGCCCATTGATGGTAGTCATGTGCCACCGGAGACAGTATAATTGTTTATTTTCATTATCCATCAATCCCTCTATTCATTTTAGGAGTCAGGAAAAAAAAGGTGGCTTTACATTTCAGTAATAGTATAACCACTCACCCATAATATGATGTCATTGATGATCCAGGACATCATATTACTGGTTACTGACTACACTATGATTCAAATTCTAAGCGATCCTTTGTTATATTGCCTAAGCAAAACTAGAGGGATTGATGGATAATGAAAAGAAACAACTAGACTGTCTCCGGTGGCACATGACTACCATCAATGGGCTAGTGAAATGTCACAGGTTTGAAACGGTTTGACCGGTTGCTGGTACTTTCTGTATTTTTAGCCCAGACTAAAGTAAAGCCACTGATGAGAATTCGGGCCAATGTGTCTACTCCCATTTCATCTACTACCAACAAGAAAATATATAAAGTACCAAAGTGTGACGTCACAACTAGTAGTTGCCATAAGTGATGGTTCTAAACAATGTCAGGCAATCCATGCATTTCTGACCTATATAGCGGCTGCTATGAACTCAATCGTCATGCGGCTTCAACCCATGCACAACCAACATGTCGAACCAAGGGACGAGTTCATAGAAACAAAAACTAAATCTGTTCAACTGGACTTGCTATTTTGTTTCTATGAACTCTTTCCTGGATGAAGCAACATCTTCACAATCGTAAGGGACAATTGATTTAGAACTAAATTACCACAAAATGATGTGTCATCACTAATTCGGTACTCTATGGAGGCTCTAAGGATTAATATTGAGATCATGATTATGATTAGGATAATAGGAGTTTAGTATTTTTTTTATTAGGCTAGTGTTATGGTTAGGGTTTTGTGTCAAGTTTGGTTTTGGTGAAAAAATAAGTTTCAGGCATCATTTTTTATTATTTTAAAGTAGACAAAAATGAGATCTATAGAGGCGTAGACCTAATGGGTGTAGACCAGTCGAGTATAGACCCTTAAAATCGCAGGGCCCTTCGCAGACCACGTCAGTGATAGATCGATACATCCGCGAACAATAGACATGATAGCGGGATCATCACTGGACTGTACAGATGAGATCATTATGAATACTGTAGCGGACAAGCGTCTCTAACTCTTAAAGGGATCTAAATTTAGTAACTTTGTTGACATAACATGTGCAAAAACTGATGAAGGGTTGATGAAATGTGCATTTTTGTGATCTGATATGTCCACTGAGTGATGTGTGAACATTCCATGGTAAATGAATGCGATAATTAATGACCGAGTAATGGGCGACAAATAATGCAAAGTGCGATGTTTGCAAACGCATTGCACTAACTTTGTGCACAGTTGTAAGTTTCCCAGAGAGACTTTCAAAATCGAATGATTCAATCCATAAATATCTTTATAATGAAAGAGAAAATCGGAAACTTAAACCTGTTCCATGCTCTTATATGGTAATACAAATACAACGATGTATATATATGTAAGAACTGCTAGAGTTCTCATAAAGTTTGTTGATGTTGACAATGTTACTAGATCCCTTTAATTCCCTGCATTTTCACTACAAGTATCAAAATTCGGAGGCATTCCGGAAATGTTGGCGTCCACGGGTCCACGCAGCATATTGTGTATGTTATGTGGCGGAGCTAAAGCGGGGGGTGGGGGGGGGGGGGGTGGGGAGATGGGGTGGAGGGGTAAATATAATTTCCACCTACAGTATGTAGTAGGGCTATAATGGCTGTCAAACTTATTAATTCCTGCGACACTTTAGCCCGCTAGATGGCGCCAGACCTCATGATTCCTATGCTACATGTAATCGATGCATCAGCAGTGACACCGTCAGACAGTAAAATCTCTTCCGTAAAGTGGATTGGTGAGGGTTGTCGCCATCTAACGGGCTAGAGCCGTGCAATGACATACTAGTAATTGGAAATGTCTTTACCACAACTCAAACCGGACCTGGGCCCCCCGTTGCAGAAAGAGATATAAGCGTCTTTTCGCTCTGCGACGGGAGTGCGGCTACGGGGGGATTTAAATTAGCTTTGATCGTCCCCGTACTCTGGCTACCGTCGCGATCTATTTGCAGTTTCGCAATTCTGAATACGCGGGAGTTTCACTCGTTCCATTTATCATGCATGTTGTAAGCATACGGTATAGGCAGTACAAATCACAACATACTGTACTGTGCATGCAGCGCGTGTGTACGAAATCAGTGCATGAAACACGTGAGACAGCGAGCCTCGCCGTCCAAGCGCCCTGATTGGCTGATCACGTACCCGCGTAGCGGCACTACGCCCGACGTTAATTCGGCGAACTACCGTCCTAGGTTTGGCCGCTACGGGGAAATTTCGCTCTGAGGCGACCCCCCGCTAAGATTAGCGTTGTAGCCATAGTCCGTCGCCGAGCGAAAAGACGCTATAATCGACTGTAAGTTGCAATTAATCGTAAGTCAGATCACGTGTTCTAGATGCGAAAATCTGATTGGTTGAAACGCGTAAATTTTCTGACTTACGATCAATCGTAACTTACAATCGATTGTATCTCTTTCTGCAACGGGGCCTAGGTCTGTCAGAGGATAAACAAAACTAACATCACATTCTACAGTAGAATAAACCATAAGAGATTTTTAAAATATTATCTCCCTATGAATTGTTCGTTGGTTTGCTTATTTGTTGTATTTTTGTTTGTTTTTTTGTTTATTGGTATGTTCGTTTTTGTTTGTTTGTTTGTTTGTCTGTCTGTCTGTCTGCCTGTTTGTTTGTTTGTTTGTTTGTTTGATTTCCTGTTAGCTTTACGTTTGTCTACCCTATTTCTGTAGTTGAGAAGAGTCGAAGACACTACTTCTAACTACAACTACAAACCTAAGCAATAAAGGTTAATGATGCGTACAGACCATAGAAGTATGTCTCCAACACAGACCACACAACCTACAGCAAATGGCTATAACTACATAACACTATACTCACTGACCAGTCTAATCTCTTTCAGATTTCTAGATAGTTTCTGGACGAATGTGAACCTTTGGATTCAGGACTTAGTAACATTGTACAAATCCTCAAAACTTACTTGGAACTCTAGTGGTTCTCTCATACCGTAGTTGTATTCGTAATAACAAAAAAAAAAGCATGGGACAGGTTTCAGTTTTTTAAATTTCCATTATTTCGTTCAAAAGATATTTACGATTGAAGTGTTCAGATGTTAAATTATCCATGGGATTGTCGTAACCGTGTACCATTCCTCACTTTTTGCACATGTCAACAAAGTTACTAGATTCCTTTAAGAAAAGTTCTCTTAATTTTTAAAATAATATGGTGAATACAGTCACTTGTGGTAATGGACAATAACAATAACAACATTAAATAGATAAACAAACAATATATTATTAAAAAGCATTATCATCGGCATGATCGGAGAAGTGGTCATTATCATTCCGAAGTGCCAGATTTTCACTGTATATTTAACAAAATGGTGATTCGAAAACCCGAAACCTGTTCCATGCTTCTATTGGTAATACGAATAGGCTACAACAATGTATGAGTTCTGAGTAAGGTTTGTGGATTTGGACAATGTTTCTAGATCCCTTCAACCAAATGTATGGTGCATTATAGGGACACTTTGGCCAAATTTTGGCCAACTTTGGCCAATATTTGGGCCAAAATTTGGCCAAAATTTGGCGAATATTTGGCCAAATTTTGGCCAAAGTGTCCCTATAATGCCACCATACAAATGTGTTTTCCTCACTGCCAAAACGGTTATTGCCACGTTGGGTAGTTTGGGAGGTAATGAAATGACAAGTGTGTGTTATTCATGCCCGTTGTTGTTTGCAGAACCGGCTTTTAAAAGCTTAGAGAATGATCATAGTGGAATACCTGGGCGGCCCCTGGACCTTTCCACTAGTATTATTGGATTGTTTACTTCTTATAACTGAGACCTGTACCTGAAATTAGGAAACCTCATCAATAGATCCTTGTGGGTGAACATTGGACAATTCCCCTAGCGCTATAGCGAATGAAGCAGTCAAAACTATCGATACCTATGTTACTTTGATACTTTTTCTTGAAAAGTGTGGTTGGACTTCCTTGGAATATTGCTCTGTGTGTTGAAAATTTGACTTGATACAATATTGAGATCGCTTATTTGTGCAGTTTACTATCTCAATCGTCGTTTATATGGATGTGAATGATCATATAGGCGTATTATAGCAAACCCGTTGTTTTGTTACATCATCATCGTTTCTAAATTTAGCCTGGTGAAGTGTTGATTTATTTAAACAACTGTGCTATAATTGCTCCAAAGTCCAGGTTTGTTTTTGGAATGAAGTGTGCATCAGATACTAAACCACTTTACCTACCCAAAGAATATCTAACCCCCATACCTGACCTTTGACACTTACTAATATTATTTTTCTCGCCGAGTGCGACTAGTACCCCAGTGTGACTCGTATACCTCCAGTTTATAGAAGTGCATTTGTGTTCTGCTTGGTTATTTAACTTTGGGAGTTTAGAGATACATTTGGATTATTCAACACCAACGAAGGAATACTTAATCATCATAAAACAAACGGGATTATGATGTTATAACTCATAATGATGCGCATTAATTAGGCAAATTACTCGCCGAATAATTACCAATAACATTGCTAACTCTAATTACTATTTCACGTCTAAAGGCGTATCTAGAGTGAAACGATATTTGCTTCGATTCATCAAGTTTAATTACGGAAATCTAGCTACTCATCGATCCCCGTGCATTTCAAGAATACCATACTGTAAAAGCAAGAACAAGTGCAGCATACAAGTTGTGATTATCGATACGAATCACTTTATACCTGTTTCCAAAAACCAACACTGAACACCTATCTACTGTTGGCGAACCGACACTAAATTTATGTCATCGATAATGTCTGCTCCTTCATCATCATCGAGTTTTGATGCCGCCGCGACCACCGGCGGTGCTGTTGCGCCTCCATCCGATCCCACCCGGTGGGTCCCGTACAGTGATGTGGTGTGTTCCCCGCGCCATCTCCTCGGCCTTCGCAAAGTGCATGAGCTTCGTCGAGGACACTGAGGTATGGTTCGAGCCATACGTCTACCCTTACCTGGCCAGGGACGAGTACAAGCCGCCACACCGGGGACGACCTCCCGCCACGAGTACGAGGGCAACGAGGAGGTGTTCCACAAGGCGAAGCTGATTGCTGATACGATTTCGCAGACCACGCACTTCCCTGAACGACTCTCGTAAGTTAGTTATCGTCATCGTCGTCATCATCATCATCATCACCATATTGCATAGGCATACCCGTGGGGGGTGGGGGGGGGGGGGGAGGGGGACAAACCTCCCTCCCTT
The DNA here is from genome assembly GCA_037951105.1 of Echinarachnius parma. Classification (NCBI taxonomy): domain Eukaryota; kingdom Metazoa; phylum Echinodermata; class Echinoidea; order Clypeasteroida; family Echinarachniidae; genus Echinarachnius; species Echinarachnius parma. The sequence continues at coordinate 22,748 of JBAMJV010009190.1, forward strand.
TGATGAAAAGGGGGCTGTTTTTTGTTTTGGGGGGGGGGGGGGGTTCAAGCCCCCCCCCCCCCCCCCCTTTACAAAATGTAAGTGTCTCGAGGCCAATTTTTAGTGGTCTCGACCATCATAACCGATGGTCCTCGGTCTCGCACCTCAAGCAAAATCTTCACCAACACCCCCTCCCCTCGAAAATTCTGGTCGAAGAGCATGGTGGCTTAGCGGTTAGAGTGTCCGCCTCATGCACGGGAGGTCCCGGTGGTTCGAACCCTGACCGCGGTCATACCAAAGACTTGGTAAAAATGGAACCTTCTGCCTTCTAGCCAGGTGCTCGGTATTTAATAGAATGGAGAAGGGGAAAGTTAATCACACGAGTTACCAGAGGACTGGCCCCCTTCTGTAGCTTTCGCTACATTTAGTAGACGTGTGGGCCTAGGGCTTATGAATCAGAGATATGCGCGCCTTATGTGCCAACATTGGCACGGGAAGGTCTTTAACTAACTTTAACTAACCCTTGAAAAAACTTGGGGTACGCCACTGCCATCTTGTCATCTCAATATACACATCTACGTCATTATATCATCATATCATCATCATCATCATCATCATCATCATCATCATCATCATCATCATCATCATCATCATATCATCTCATCATCATCTCATAACCATCATCATCATCATCATCACACCTCATCATCATCATCATCATCGCCATCATCACCATCAACATCGTCGTCAGCATAATCATTAATTATCGTCATCATCAGCATCATCATCACCACCTACTTCTTAATCTTAGAAAACATTCATTTATTACGTTGCCATGTAACCATCTAAATACGAAATTTGCCATCTTGGTCATTAAACAGTCATAGCATCGTCTTGTCATAACAAGATTAAGTTCATTCATTTAGCTTGGGCAAGTGCGACTATATACAGATTTCTGTGATAACTCCCTAATCATTAACGCATACTTTGACCTAAACAAGGGGCCCTTCAAGCAATATGTAAACTGTTAAAAATATCCACTATATCAATAACAATATTGATTGTCAACAAGAATTAATTCCCAATACATGGTAGTAAAGATAATCAGTGAGCAAATATGACGTATACAGGGTGGCCCCCAAAAAACGGAACGGGGCACTTCTCAAAATATAGTAACAAATGTATTGTGTCTATCGGATAGGGTGTCTTTTCAAATGAACAACGATACCAAGAACAGTCAATTTGGTAGTGTAGTTTTTGTTTTAGGGCGCTGTGGAGTGACACCATGTCAGGTTCTCTTTTTTTGTCAATTTCTACCGAGCCAGTGCTTGATAAATCGCACGTACCGCCTTTCATAGTGTTTAACAAGGCGCGCATTGTCAGTGTGCACTCAGCCGTGTAACGAGAGAATGGCATGGTCGGTCAATGGTATTGCGGGCAGGGAGTGCAATTTAACTGGCATTGACTAGGTAAAAATTGACAAAAATTGGCACCTGACATGTCTCACTCACAGCGTCCTAAAACAAAAACTACACGACCAAAATTACTGTTCTTGGTATCGTTTTTTCATTGGAAAAGACACCCTATCCGAGGGAAATAAATATTTTGGTACTATATTTTGGGAAGTGCCCCTTTTTTTTTTTGGGGGGGGGGGGGGCCACCCTGTATAGGCAGGGCCCGTAGCCAGGTTTTTTACAGGGGGGTGGGTGGGGGGTGTCTGTCGCAAACAATTTCAAGGCCGAGGCCGAGACCACTGGTTAAGATAGTCAAGACCGTTACAAAGTGGACCTTTCTGATTTTGTTTTGATGTTTTTTGTTTTGGTTTGGGGGAGGAGGGGGGGGGGGGGGGGGGTGGGGGGGTTGCGTACACACCCAACGCTCACCCCCCATCGGCTCTACCAAACATGGTCACACAGGCGCTAAAGAACACAGTTCATCATCCTTTTCATAGTATTTGTTGGTGATTCAATATTAATTTGATCTCTATGGTAAATCTTGAGTTTATAAGTCATTCACAAACTTCCTATCAATTAACAACTTATATCATATGCTGGCTCAAGTTGTGTGACTAGTATAGCTTACCTGAGAAGATTGGGGGCTAAAATATCTTTTTGTAAGAATATGGGACCCTTGGGTTGTACCTTTTCATCCAGTCTCAGACACGCTTAGGTTAGTCTAGCAACCACTGGGCCTTCATTGCACATCGTGTTTATGTTCACATATAAACCATTATGTACATTCATATCTGATCACAGTCAACCAATCAGATGTATGTTGTAACAGGATGACTATCTTTCAGCTTTGAGAGAGGGTAAT